>VXAY01006507.1:877873-947692 GCA_013399855.1 Oxyruncus cristatus
CAAAAAAAAAAAAAAAAAAAAAAAAAATTAGATCTTCACTGGCTGTTTTTAATGGTAGGTTGAATAATAGCAAAGGTTCTTCTTACAGCTGCTTTCCTCACTGAAAAGAATCTCCCAAAGATGTAAGGGCATTTGGGTGCAGGTTTTGAGCATGATAGATGGTACTGTATATTTATGAGAGAGAATGGAGAGGAAAACACAAGTGTGTGTGAGGGGAAGGAGAATGTTACAGGCACTGTATAGGAGTGGGAAGGTGTGTGAAAGGGAAAATCAGATACATCCACTGGGATCAGAATATAAGGAATAGGAACCATCCTTCGTGGAGCAGTTTCATAATATGAACACTAAGGTTGCTCTTGAAGGTCAACAGTGTCATAATTTCCCATGTGTTTTTCAGTATTGATGAGAGCTCTGAAAATTGCACCTTCTGAGGTGGCAAGTTCAGGGTATTTTAGGGATCCAGTCTTCATACAGAAGTTCTTGCAGACTTCGACCTTATTATAAACTGCACTCTTCGAAGTTACGTACATGAGCAAGGCATAAAGTAAATATTTTTAAATATTGAAAGGGCTTGTTTCAGTTCCTTTACTTTGAAAGGTCTTGTTTCAGTTCCTTTATTTTAAATGTTGAGTGCCCTTTATTATGCCTTATGGTAATCTCATCTAGCTTCTAGCTCCAGCTCTTGAAGAGCATTAGTCTCCTACATGTCCTATGTCCTGTCTGCCAGCCTATATATGACTTAAATACTTTAGGACATTTCAGAGGTCCTTATATTTAGGGAACTGACCTGCTCCCAGAATCTCAAATCAGAAACCAAACATGTCAAAACAACTGCCATCTACCAGAAGAAATTTTTTACAACGAGAGTGGTGAAACAGTGGTACAGGTTGTCCAGAGAGGTAGAGAATGTCCCATCCCTGGAAACATTCCAGGTCAGGTTGGATGGGGCTCTGAACAACCAGATCTAGTTGACAATTCCCCTGCTCACTGCAGGGGGGTTGGAGTGGATGACTTCAAAGATCCCTGCCAACCCAAATTGTTCTGTGGTTCTAATTTTGTATTTTTGTAGTACTGTAGAGGGCAACAGAATACAAAGCTGGAGTAATGTTTGCTCTAAATGTATTTGCTACAGTAGAGCTACTCACGTGGAGGTATGCATTCTGTTTTCCATATTAAAAAAAAGGATTTTTTTTTTTCTTTTGTATTGCTTTCATTCTTGTAGGCTGTCTTTCTAGGGAAAAGATCTTGAACAGGCATTTAAAAAAAACAAACAAAACCCAAACCAAACAAAAAAAGAAAACAAACCACAAATAAAAGCCACCAAATTCAGTTTATGTGGAAGTCTTTTTACCTTTTAGACATGAAAAACCAAATCTCCATTTTTCAGCATTGTTAAGTATGCAGTAAAATAATGTTGTTACCTGACTTAATGGCAGTATCAAGCCCACACAGCTTGGCTCTATCTTTCAGAAGAAGCTTTTCATGTGAGGCAAGAATTACACTAAAATAGTACATCTAAGAGCACCATCAGTGCTTTTGTGCTAGGTTTAATTTCTGAAGTTATGGGCTATTGCTTTTGAAGCTCAGATTTCAACTAGAGTGGGTATTAGATTTAGTGAGCTGTTTGATTTCATTACAAGGCATAGGTCTGCTGCGTTTCTCTGATGGCACAATCCACCTGCCTTTGCAGAGAGCCCTCCCACGGGAATCGGAGTGTTCGTTCGATGATGAAAAAATTAAACCTTCCATTTGATGCTCCTTTTATTGAGGCTCTGCCAGAGGATGTTGAAATACCTTCCGTGTAATAGGCAGCTGAGTGGAGTATTATCCATCAGTGTGGGCATAATGATACATGGGAATACATATTTATCACTGTACCTGGCGATAAACTCCAGTGAAGCTCAGAGCGTTCTTTGTGGTTACCCAAGGAGTGTTAGACTTTGATACCTTTTTTTGTTGTGGTGGTTTTTGTTTGTTTGTTTGTTTTTTTAACACTTGTTTTTATCAGTTTCTCTGTATGCAAGTGAAGGAGCACTACTCTTAGCCAGTTGATCTTCCTTTCTGTATAGGAGACGTGACCTCCTCAGACGTAACCTCCTCTACACACCAAAAAAATACAAACCTATCTAAAGGAACTGTCAACACTGAACTGGAAAGGAGCAGGCATAGGAGATACCTGCACTGCAGTGACTGCAGCTTGTTTAGATGCAGCACAGCTTGTTTTAAACTTGGAGTAGCCTGTAATGTTGCTGCCACACCATTAAGCACAACATGAACTTCAAAAGCCACTGGAGCCTTTGAATAGGTTCTAAGGCAGCTTTAGTGCCGATGTAATATCCAGGCTGCTCCAGCCTCCTTGCTGGCACTGCCCAGATTAACTTATTGAATGCTGGGGGTGTTGGTGTCCTGCTGAGCAACAGTGATTTTGGTACATCCTTCCCTATCACTTCAATGATTTATTGACTTAAGGAACTTACATTTTCATTTTTGGAAAGAAACGTGGAGGTAAATCGTACAAACTCACTGGAGTTGTTTCAGTTCTGTTATTTCTATCTATGCTGAACAGTGTTGCTTGTAAGACAGCAGATGCTCCCCACCTCATGCTGGTCTGTGTTTCTGAAGAATGTGGTTCTTTCTTCCTTTTTGAGGATTTTTTTTTTCCCAAAGAACATTAAGCCTACCAGATTTTAAGTTGAACTCACTGGTATTAACTGATTTCTGATGTATTGGTCCTAAGATCTTTCTAACATTCTTGTTCATAAACTCTTTAGCCTCTGAAACTATTAATTCTTTAATGAGTAAATTACCTCATAATTTCTTTCTGAGGCAACAGTGTTGTCTCAGCTGTGCGATCTTTTCAGGGTATTCCCAAAGAAAGAAAGAAAAAAAATTAGTAACAAGGTCAAAAACCCTCCAGGATTTCCTACTAGCAATTACATTCATCATGTGCAGCTCTCTGGTGGCCTCTTGGCTTTACTAATTGCCTGTAGTGCAAAGTAATTTTATATCTAAAATAGCTTATGTGCCTCTAGCTTGGGTGAAGGCCAGAAACCAGGCCAAAAGTTATGACTGATATCTTGGAACAAAATCCAAGCTATTGAAGAAGTAAATCGGCTTGTCCCATCCTCTCTCTGTCACTTCAGAAGCTCATGCCTTTCTTCCTTTGTTTTCTTAGGATGAGTTAGTGGTTTTAAACCAGACAGCTGGCATTCTGCAAAGGCGTGCAGTCTTCCAGCTGCTCTCTGGATTTCTCTGTTTCTGAGTCCTGGGAGCTGGGGCAACCTTCCCTCCTCCAGGTACTGCAGCTTAGCAAGGACGCTTCAGACCGGGACGTGCAACATACTGATGTGTTATTTGTAAGAGTCTGAAGACTGGAACATTTCCTGACAAAATTCTCTTTTTCAGAATTTTCTGCTTCCCACCTGGAGAGGAAAACTTGTCACACAAGTAGGTGTTAGGCAGTGTGTTCCACCTTCCCTGTGTACATACATGCACATATCCACGTGACATATGCCCTGTCACTCAGTCCTACTCCATAGTAGGGGAAAGCATAACTATTTCTGGCAATGATTTTTCACGGTGAACAAAGCATTAAAAGAAATTGTGTCATGTTTTTTTCATTTTATTAATATTTTTATTTTATTTTATTAAAGAAACACTTGGAAGACCATCAACAAACAATCTTCCTTCCTAATTTCCTCTTCCTTTCTCTCCTTCCCATTGCCCGATAGGTACCTGGGAAGAATGAACAAGCTGAGGTGTAACACTTCCTGGAGTGATGCAGATGATTGGTTTTCTCTTAATTCAGTCAAATCCTCAAAGTGGTTTTGCTGCTTGCTTTTTTCTTTTTTCCTTCTTCAATTCTTATAAACTAAATCTATCTCACAACTCATACTATTCATGTAGTCAAGACAGATATCCTGAACAGTTCATTTTTTTTAATGTTTCAGGATAGCAGATTCTGGAAGATAATAGAGTGTTTTCACATAAATCAAGTTAAATTGGAAGCATTTGGCAACAACATTTCCCTGTGTATGTGTATAGAAAAGCTTTTTTTATCCTCCATCTGCATGCTAGGGGTAGAAATTACTATAAATTAGAAGATGCTGTGTTTCTGTGATGGCATCTTTTGTTCTTGATCCTGAAAAATAAGTATAATTTTCATTCATTTTTAGTGTTATGCCAGGATATCACATTTTCTTCACTAAATAAGGTTTGTTTGCTGAAATAAAGGATGAGCTTTATGTTCAGCTTGCCAGAGTGCCCTTTTCTATAATTCAGTGTGACATAATAATAGCTTGGATGTCTTTTGCTTTGCCTATACCATTTGCAGTATGGGAAAATTAAGAAATCATGGCTTTCGTGTTGCTTGTCAGGAAGCCCTGAAACTGTCTCTTCTTTTATACCTTCAATTTTCATCTTGTGCAATTTACTAGAAGAGCAAAAATGTTTTATATTTTGCATGAAAGTGTGGCATCAAATACCATATACAAAAATACCAACAAAGCTTTTCAAATAGAAAAATTATGAAATAAAATACTGGGTTTTCATGCTAAAGAAGCTTTCAGTGTGAGTTGTATTCTTAATTATAATTTCGGAGTCTCCAGCAATTTGGGAGTCTAAAATTTGGATCCTGAAAGGATGAACGTAGTTCAGTGGTGGCTATATTTACTGTCCAGCAGGAGGTGCTAACTTTTTGCTAGCTTTAGGGAATATGTAAGTCTAGATTCTCAGCAGCTGTCCATAAACTCACACTGGCTGCCTCACAGCTCCCTAAGTACCTTTCCTCTTGTTTTGTCTTTTAAATCTCCCTGCTTACTTAATCTTTCTAAATACTGCATAGAATTGTCATTTGATTAAAGTAGTTTTATAAAATAAAATTAGTCTTGCGTTATCCGAGATACTCTCATGATCTAAGAACAGTGTAAAGCAAGAAAGTTGCACTTATGCACATAGTTTAGTTACATTTTTGTGAAGCTTGAACCCAAACCAGTCTCCTAAATCCAATCCTGAAGTTGTGCAATAGCTGGGATGTTGCTCTGAAAATTGTAACTGGCTCAGGCTCACTTTTCAGGTGCCAAAGTCAAAGCCAGGTCTTCCCTGGGGAAGGCAGTGGGCATGGATTGGACGAGGCTCTGAGCCTCATGATGCCAGCTCACCTTTCCTCTCCTCACGTCTGTGTAATAAACACTCTCCTCTAACTTGAGTTGTTCCAACAGCCAGATGGCATTGGTTGATTAGAAGAGCATATACTATTAGTGTTGGCTAGTATGCTGGCTAGTGACAGCAGTTGGTCCAAGCTAGTCCATCAAATTGATCAAAAGTAAAATTTCCAGTAGCTTCTCTGAATAATACAAACATGTAGTAGTTACTAATTTAATCCATTTGTCTTATCTTTTAATTACCGATCTAATTGCTCATCTTTCTGCATTAGAAATGTCACAGTGAGGTAGGAAAATGCTTTTTACTTTTGGCTTGTCTGTTGAAAATATAGCCTATGTAATGAAGATTTAAGTCCCAAAGACCCTTTTTAGTTTGCTTTCTAAATTACTGACAACCAGAGCTGAATGTCATACCGAATTTAACTTAAAACAATCTATTCCATTGTCTTTTTGAGATGGGAGAATGAAAAGTCAAAGCAGCAGTGATAGAGTGAGCCAGGCTTGGAATAATTACTCACACCCTTATATGATTTATTTTCATATCTCTTTGGAATTTATGAAGTTACACAGAGCATGATGGAAAATACTACAAAGGTCAATTAAAGGTCTTTTACCAGATATATGGCCTCATGTATATTCAATGCAATTCTTAAAATATGCCTTTGTTTAGAGTAGCATCCGAGCACATTTTAAAATATTTTGAAAGTCCATGGAATGCAAACACTTGCATAGATATAATGTCTTTGTCTTAAGAGGGAGCAGCACAAGTGGTTATTTTCACTCTTATTCTGACACAGGGCCCTCAGTAATGATTTGGTGTAGGAAAGGCCTGTCTGCTAACCAGGGATCTGTTTATGTGAACATCGATACTGTAAACATCTTGTTTTAGCTTCAACCTATAAAGATCAATATAACACAAGGAAGAAAAGAGAGACTGCTTATTGGTCTAATTATCTACCTAGAGTCTTGTGTTTTCTTTTTCCTTTCTTAATGTTCAGACAGTCAGTTGTGAAGCATCTTTTTTGGGAAAACATTGTTTGAAATTAAGATAAATGTGTTAATACGGGAAAATCTGTCCATCTCTTATGAGATGACAATCTCTTATGACAATCATATTTTGTTTACTATTTGTATTTGTAAGTATTGCATATGAAGGTTGCCTGTTCAGTACTGATTAGAAACTGGTTTACCTGGAACTGGAGTGAGTTACAAATGCATTGTGAAACCCTCCAGAGATTCACGAACAGATTGTACTAGCTAGTCACTTTTTACAACAGTATATAGAAGAAAGAAACCAAACCCTATCTTGTCTACCTTGAAGTTAATGTTTGAAGGCAACGAAGAGTATTCTTTTAATGTGTTGCTAATATTCAGATTCAGAGTGACCCTTCCTTATTTAGCCCTGAAGTGCTTCTCATTTCTGTTTCTCAAATAACTAGTACTTAGGTCGTGAATGAATTACTTTTGTGTAACTCCCCTGTGGAAAAGGAGGCAAATTTGGAGGCCTTTGTCTTTTGCCAGGAGCATATAAAAATCAACTTTTCAGCCTTGGTCTCTCCAGAGACCATATATCACTCTGTTAATCCAGCCTGGAGAATGCCTCGGGCGTGTGGTATGTAGACTTCCCTGTGTCTAAGGAGGTGCCCTAGGAGTTCTTCCTTCCTTCTGAACAGCCCTGCCAAAATAGTGACAGTCCTAAAATCTGGGTTTTCAAACTGGCCAAGCTAGGCTTTCAACAGTGTACACACAGCCAGGTCTCCGTATTACTGCCCTGCCCCGTGGTGTCATAGAGGTGAAGTTACCTTGACGTGACCATCCTGGACTTGCTGATTCTTTGAAGTTAGTTTTAGCTGTGGCATGTATGAATGATATGAACATGGTGCAGTGATTAGCTATTGTAAGAAAGAAGATTTATCTTCATTTCTGGTTTCATGTCAAGGAATATAATGTTCGGATCCACTGTTCAACAGAAGAGTAAAGTCAAAATATTTCTACAAAAAGTGATACAGAAATTTGATGCAGATATGAAGCAGTAGCTGGTTACTTATTTAAAAAAACACCTACTGGCCTGTCAATAGATTATTTTAATCTAAACTTCTTTACACTGAATCGAAAATTCAAAGCACAAAATCTGTCTGTTTTGAGATGTAATTGAATGTCAGTCAACAGTGTTCAATTACATAACTACTGTTTACAATAAGTAAAACCAGTGCATTCGGAGTTATCAGATCTAACTTCAAGAAGCACTTAAACTTTTTGAATTTCATTAAAGGAACATTATTTTTGGCTTTTGTATGCCATATAAGCCAAAGTATGAAAAGCATATTTAAAACATATGTATATGCATTAGTTGTGTGTGAATATTTATATTAATGTGCATTATCTATATGCATGTATGTGGGCAGAATTATTTATGTGCTTGCATGATACAGTAAAAGGCAAAGTGGTATTGTTGCCCATATAGTGGGCATATTAGAAAATATCATTTTGGCTCTAAATTTATTATCTCTTTTAAGTGGGTAACTTTGTAACTGGGAATATTTCTGAACTTATTTTTATTGCCTACTTGTGTTTGGATTATGTAGGCATATTTTGAATCAAGCATGTGCCCTGCCAAATGGCTAATGCAGTTTGCCAGCCATGTGGAAAAGCAAAAATCTCTATTTGATTAGGTGCTGACAGATATTTACATATATATTTCACCATTTCCAAATATGTTCATAGAGTTGTAAGCACTTCTATTTTTATAAAGCTAACTGTTACTGATCATGCAGAACTGTTAATGGTCCAGATTCAAAGAGACTTCCATCATTTAAGAGTGACTTGGGAATTTTGTTGCTGAAATGCTAAACAGGAGTCCAGCAAATGTTGTCTACCACATTGTGAGGTTGCCAGAATGCTGCCCTTGCTGATGCAAGGTCTTGGTCAAGGTTGGGAAATCAACCGTGTCTGCATCTAACTGTTCTCAGGGGTCTCTCTCATACATGTTTTCTGTGGTCATGTGTGCCAAAACCCAATAAAACTGGTCCTCCTCAGCAATCCCACTGATGGTATCTTTAGTAAACAGCCATAGAAAGTGGTAGCAGAAGCACCTCTTTGCACAACAACAGGGTGGGAGGGATGCTGGAAGCCTCTGATTATGTTGTTCATGTACCTGAGGAAATTCAGACCCGTTTCTGGTGATTGAGCAAGCAGCTTATGAAGGCAGAAGGTGAATGGTCTTCGTTTCTCCCTTCAGCATTGTGTCTTTGTGCAGAAACATATCTAAGATTCATTGGTTCAGAGAGAGAGAAAAAAGCCAACAAGCATTATGTGAATATCAGTGAGTGTGATTTTGCATTGGTCTTTGTTCAATACTTGTCTGTGAAAATGGTTTTTGTTGTTTTTTTCTTCCCTGGATCCCTGTACTATCTCTGTATTTAATGCAGTGCTTTTTATCTAAATTATGTTCTTGTGAATGACTAACGTATCAAGAAGAGTTACCATAAAAATGCTGCAGTAATTTAATGCATTGCAGAAATTATTTTGGATCACTGTGCTAGTCTAGTGCAGAAAGCAGACAGCTGGCTTTAAGTAAAACATTAATATATTGGTATTGGAAGTTAACAAGCCTTCCTCAGTGAGTTGAATAACAAAAAAAGGCAAAAAAACCCCCTCAGAAATCAGATTCTTAGAAGAGTAGTTTTAAGTTCTCTGTTTCCTAAGCAGTGATCTTAGAAAACGTTACTTTGGTCTGTCTCGCCTTTCAGTTTTTCCCTTGGCGCTTAGAAAACTGCAGGTCATGTATTATGAACATAGTCTAATATGGAAGTTAGGATCTTGGCTTCATTAACTTCCACCTAAGGAGAGATGCCTCTAGCTGATATGCTCATTCATTTGGCAGTTTCATCAATTCAGGGAGAACTACTGCTTTTTCTTCTGATCTGAACCATTAAATTGGTCACTGAAATTGAATTTCAGGTTCTAAAGAAGTGGAAAATCTCACATAATGTGCAGTTTCTGTATTAACCAGCAGAAATTTTGTCATAGCCTTTATTTTGATGTAATAACGATACACAGGTTTTATGAAATGGACAACCCACAGGACTAAAGTTTTCAAGTCAATTTAAATGACTTGAGGTAGGAAGATAAAGTAATATATGCATACAAATTTATTGAAGAGTTTCTTTACTTCCCCTCACCAGGAAAAGTGAGAATCTGCCTTAACTATGTACAACTTGGCATTTTCAGCATCAGTTGTCCCTCTTCTTATTTGTAATCTGCATAAGCTTTTTCGTGACCAAATGTGAATCTCCACAGCATCTTCTCTCTGTTCCCCCCAAATACACACTACTTTTGTGGGCAGGTTATGTGAAACCCACAAGCACTGTCTGGTAACCATTCTGCAATGCATTGACTACAAATGTAGAGCCTGCCAGTGGAATTTCTAGAGGTACTTGGCATCAAGCAGAACTGAAAGTAAGCTGAAAGTCTCCCTTTTATAGTCTGCCGCCTGTGCTAAACCCTGGGATTTGAAGTGCATAGGTCCTCTTACTAATCTGATGAGTCCTGCCAAGGGAGCCTTTGTAGTCCACAGGAGACTATGTGTCCATAGTCCTTTAGTCCTAGGAGCACTTTCAGTGGAAGTATTTGTTCTTATTTTTATTGATGTTCCCTTCTTATTATAAAAGCAGATTGATTTTAAGATAAAATTTCTTGAATTTTTTTATGTCCCTCAAAGCCAGTGGCAGCAACTTCAGTCTCTCCTTCCCTTCTTCAGACCCTCCTTATATTCTCATAACCCAGAGACATTTTCTCATCTAATATACAGTTTTCCCCTCTTCCATCCATCTTTGATTATGTTATTGGTCATGGTTATTAAGGTCACTTTTCTTCACCAAATATTAACACGAATAAGCATTGTTAGATGTCCACTGCAAAAAGACTTATGTTGCAGAGAGAAAATTTCCTTTTCCCCTATTGGAAAACTCTTATCTTTCCTCCAAATAAGTTTCTGTTTAAAATAAAGGCTTTTTCTTTAAGTTTGTTATGGAATGTTTGGGGCATTTGCACAGTTAATATTGCTACCCAGCTGTAGCATATTTGGATGTCTTAAAAAAAAAAAAAGGTAGTTCCCTTCACAATCTTCTTTATAGAACATAAGGCTTCAGTCTTGACAGTTCAAGAGTGAGGGGAAATGAAAACTGACCTGCCTAGGAGCTATGTCTATAACTAGTAAACACAGGGAAGTCTTATGGGTTGGGTGTATTTGAACAGAATAATTAAAAAAAAAAATAACCATGAGCTATATAATGGATGTACAGTATGTAGCATAAGTATGGTAATAGATTTATGTGTAGAAGACAGATTGTAAATGCAATGTCAATGTGTTTATGTAACAGAAAAATGAACTGTAATGCTCATTGTTCTTTTGAGGCAGAGTCAAGGCAATGTCACGTTATACATTAGCTTGGTTCCATTATTTGTTGGGTATATGAGCTATGGAAGTTACATAACTGCACTTTGTCATGCATTTTGATTATGTATTTTTTTAATATTTATATATGTTGTATATATTCTAAAAACTTTGTGTAAGCTGCAGTTGTCTGAGAGCACTTACCTGCATTTGCACAGGTGAAATAAACTAAAATTTAGATGGTTATAGTTGCTAACAAAGTTAAGGTAGAAAGCACAGGTTTATCTCACTAATTATTATAAAAATGAATTTTCAAAATCAGAATTCAAAAACCTCATTCCTTTTCTATCCTCAGATGTGCAAGAAGTTTATGGCTAGCTACTCTAGAGACTGATATTTTCATTCTGTTATTATAGACCTCATATAATAATGTTGTGGTCCACTATACAGTTAGTCCTTGTTGCCATTCCAGTGCATATAGCAAAAGAACCTTCTCAACATGCATTTCAGTGCCTAAAATTAGTTTTCAAGATGGTGTCTTGAAGTGCGCTGCTGAAAATGTGTTCTGATTCAGTTGATGAGTTACAGAAGATACGCTTTTGCCCTTCGATTTCTTTAAACTTCATAATTTTAATGTTTAGTTTTCAGACATTATGCTTCTTTAAAAGTGCCTTAATTCTAATTTTTCATGAGGAACAGTATTTTAAGTCTTTGGAATTTTGTCATTTTTATGTTCTACTCAATTTCGTGTTGTCAGTCCATTTCACTTGTGCGCAGTTGGCCATCTGTCTAGATAATCTCCCTTGGAATGATGCTCAATATTGCAGACACTGTGGTCATAGTTGCTTTCAAATATTATTTTGTTATTATCTACTGGATAGCTGATGGTGAAAGCAGACACCTGTCGATTGGAGCTTTGTCAAAGATCTTTCCAAATAATGAGGGCCTATTCCAGTCTTTTCACGGCAAGTCAGGATTTCTTCAGCTCTGTAGGTTCTTAATACTGTTTTTTTTGGCATGATGCAGTATTCTTATGTGTTGTCTGTGGCTGACTGCCAAGCATCCACCCAGTCAATGTGTTGCTCCTCCTCCATGAACAGGACAAGGGGAGAAAGATGCAATTAAAAGCTCATGGATCTAAATAAGGGCAAGGGAATCTCTTAATAATTGTTATCATGGGCAAAGCAGACTTGACTTGAGAAAATTAATTTAATTCCTTTTATTTAATTGCCAATTAATTGTGACAGAGTAGAATAGTGAGAACTACAGCAAACTGAAACACCTTCCCCCTACCACTCCCTTCTTAACAGGCTCGGTATCCTCTCATCTCTTCCATCTCCTCTCACCCCACGCCCCACCCAGCCCTGACCAGCACATGGGGTGGGGAATGGGGGTTGTGTAAAGTTTGTAATTCTTTCTCTCTGCTGCTCTTTCTTCCTATGTTTTCCCCTTTCTCCAGTATGGGGCCCCTCCTATGGGATGCAGCCTTTCTCAAGCTTCTCCAGCATGGGTCCTTCTTGCTTAGCTGCAGTGCTTCAAGAATTTCTCCAGCATGGGTCCTGGCCATAGGGTTCAGCCCTGCAGGAATGGACTGATCCCGTGTGTACTCAACACAGCCTTCAGCTTTCTTCAGGGAACTTCCACCTACTCCAGCACAGGGACCTCCGTAGGCTGACTGTGGATGTCTGCTCTGATGTGGACCTCTAGGGACCTGCTTCGCCATGGTCTTCACCACGGGCTGCACGGGAATCTCTGCTCCAGTGTCTGGAGCACCTCCTCCCTGTCCTTCGGTGCTGACCTGAGTGTCTGTAGAGTTGTTTCTGTCACATATTCTCACTCTTCTTTTCAGCTGCTGCACAGCTTCTTTTACCCTTTCTTAAATCTCTTATCTCAGATCACTGTTACTGATGAGTTCAGCTTTGGCCAGCAGTGAGTCTGTCTTGGAGCTGGTTGGCGTTGAGTCTGTTCAACGTGGGGGCAGCTTCTCACAGAGGCCTCCTGGAAGCCCCCCTCCCTGCTACCAAAACCATGCCCAGTACAAGTATGAAAAACTGGGATGTATGATGTAGGGAAATAAGATCTTAATAACGGGATTAACAGCTACAAATAGTTGAGAGCAAAGCTGTTTAATTTAAAGAATCAGTGCTCTTCTTCCTTCTGAAAGCCTTTGTTTTCATAAGCAACTTTGCTTCAAGGTAGGACATTTCTGGAAGTTCATTTACTTTCTTCTGTGCTACCTTTGTCTCCAGCCCTTTTTCCTCTTCCCTAAGAATTTATTGTGAAGTTTTGCATTTAAGGACTTGATTCACAGTACTACTCTTGACCTTGTATCATGAGTATCCTTAAACATGAGACAGTGATGGAATAGCTTGTGTAGATCATCAGGCTAAGTACTCACAACTCTGGGGCTTTATTCAATTGAATATGGCACTCCATGTGCTGCATGCATGTAGGCTGAATTGTGTTGCATTTATTCCTGATAAACTAGTGTCACCTATTGAGCAGGAAATTTTGATGAAAGAGAATTTTATAAATGGCTTTGACATGACTGAGAAAGGAAATTTTTTATGAGATATATTTGTTAAAAATATCTGACTGAAAGTATCTGTCCTAACTAAAGTATTTTAGTTTTGATTTATGTCAAACACACCTAAAACCTGAATTCATGTGCCTCTGGGGCCATCCTTGAAAATCAAAGCAGTTTTAATACATGCTTTAGACCAGCATGAGCAGTCAAAAGCAGTGGAGAGAGAACCTCTAGGACATGAGAACATCCAGTAATGAAAGCTATTTGCTGTAATTTTTTCCCTTTGTGTCCTTACATCTTTCAGACCTGCTTTTTTCATGTCAAGAAGTCAATAGAATTCATGTTTTTTACATGTTGTTGTGTATTTATGTAAGTTTTATTTGGGCTCATTGTATTGGTTCTGCTCTAATGGTTAAGTACTTTTAGTGCCTAAACAAAGAGGGATTTTTAAAAAACCAAAACTGTGTGTGAATGAGAACAAAGTATGAGAAAAGGCTCTGCTACATCTGTGACACAATGGTGGGAACAGGGCTCTGACTGTCCTTGGAGAGAAGGGAAGAATGGGTTTTTTTTATGATTTACAAGAAACAGGTGCTGCAGAAAAGACTGCCAAGCCCTGGGAAGAACCATGCAGAATGTTGTGCCAAAGACTGAGAAGATTGGTGTGATTGTGATATTATGCGATACTAATTTGGAAGGAGCTTCAGCTCACTAATCACCCTTTTCAAGTTAAGGCTGCACACTTCACGTTAACTTTACAAGTATCTAGATTTGCTGAAATGAGAATCAGCATGGTCGTCCTCCTCTACTGCTTTTGGGTGTTGTCTTTGGGAGCTCAAAATTTGTCAGTCTTTAAAACTTCTTCACCATATGTGGTGCAGAAAAATGCAACGTATCATTGCCTAACTACTTCTCGAGCAAGCTGCTTTGTGAGCTGAGCAGGTGATGAAGGGGTTGTAGTGCTTTATAATTCCTTCCCTTTGGTTCTTTTTGTTCCATGAGAATTCAGGGGCAGATACCAATGATTTAGTCTTTCTGTTCAGAGAGTGCCAACAATAACTTTAGTTATCACTTTAAAATTTTCAAAATTCAGTACAAAACATCCCAGTATTTCATAAAACTCTAATGCCCTATGGAGATAGTAGGATACAAAAGTATATTATCTTGATAGCACATAGTTAACAAGTACTAAGCCAGCCTTATAGAGTTTGCTTTAATTCTTTCTTATTGTTTCTTAATTTAGCCTGTAGCCTCTGTGAAAGAAGTTGTTTTCAGTAAGAAAGTGTTTATATTACAGTTATGTGTTTGCATTGCTCCTATTGTTTGTTTTTACTTTGTAAGTTGTTTGTTTTCTGTGAGCAAGTGATTAAAACCAATACGGGTGAAAAAAGATTGTGTGGGTGAAGCTCTGATTTGAGACATTGGCAAATACAAGATTAGTGCTTGCATCAGCCATTGGGTCTTTGACTTTTGGGCCATCTATTTATTCTTTGCATCTTACTATCATAGACCTTTTTCAAAATCACAGTTATCACTGTGATATAACAAAATATATATGGATATCACTCTCCTAATCCATAGGATAACAGGTAGAGTAAGGGGTGTTGGTTTTGAGCCTCTGAAAGGCTTGCAGACAAAAACCAGTAAGTGCTGGTTAGCCAAGAAGCAGACTGAAGATGTTTGCTCAATTCAGTTTTGGTAGAAGCAGCTATTATTCAGTTTATTTGAATTCATGTGCATTGATTGAGATAGTAGCAAGTCTGGCATACTCTCTTTAGTAGCCAAAAGTGCTTGAATCACATAATTGATACTTAAGCCTACATCTTCATTTAGCAAATCCAAAGGGCTGATGGGACATACTGGAGGAATCAGTCAAAGCAGAAGGACTTGCAGGTTTTTGGGCTCTGTTTACCTCTAATCTTGCTCTCTTTACAATTATTTGTTCCTCATGATTCGTATGGGGTAAAGATAATAGGGCATCAAACCCTCCCCTGAAACCTATGATTTGTGCTGGTTCGCTTGAGATTGCTTGCTGTGAGGTCTTACTGAATTAACTTGGATGGGTTTGCTGGTGACTTTTTGGTTCTGAGGAAATCTCTGTAACTTCTGAGAAGCCTGCAAAAAAACACAGGAAAAGCTACACATTACACATTCTGAAATACTGATTGCAGACTGCCATTAATGCTTTCGCAGTTTCTTTCATTCCTTATAGTTACCACTAAAAGGGCAGTTCATTTGAATGCTTTTTGCTTAGGTGGAATAGTAATTTCAAGGCAGTGAACTAGAAGCTTAATCTTAAACAAAAAATTTGATTAGTATCCTGCACATCTGTTATCTAGACCAGCTTACAGACATCTGCACTTAAAAAATACATATGCAACACCATGCATAAATGGTGTATGTTCTAGCCTAATCTTCACAGAGATGCTAAAGACACTGTGACAAATGTCTCAGGGAGAAGAAGGGAGAGAGAGGAACACTATTAGAAGGAACTAAAAGGAAATACAGGCAAGCTATAAAGCAGTGTTACATTGCCTTTTGTTTTACTTTATGTTGCTACTTGCAAAACCGAGGAAATGATTTGCTGAAAATCATTCGTATCTTCTGGTGTGCCTTTGAAAGAGGGTTTTCCAGGTGTGCCAGTAGAGATGCCTCTGAGAAGAGATGCCAGTTTCCTGGACAAGATGGTTAGATTAAACATTACAGTATTTCCACTCACATAAATCATTAATCAAAGGCAACTTTTATTTATACTTTAAAGGGAGAAGGCACAAATACAACGTTTCTATTGTTCTACATGTAGTTAGCTTTTTGTCAGCTGTGCCACACGGAAGTTTGTAGTGTAAGCAGGAGAAAGGCTAATGTTGGGGGTGATGGTTAGCGTAGTCAAAATGCATTATTAATCACGTAAAATGCCATTGCCATGACTCTGTTGGTACCAATAACTATTTCTAGCCTCTTCTGCTGTAATTGGAAACCACAGCTTTAGCATACCTGTTACAAATGGACTGAATGTTTACAAGCGGCCGAGTCTGCCCGTGCAAATAAGCACGTAAGCCACCTTAAGCCACCTTGAGGAGTTGTTTCTGTCTGTAGCAAACTCAATCAATCTTCATCACTTCCCTCGTGCAGGCTTACTTTCTGTCCTCCTGTATCTTGCCCTCTCCTCATTGATGCTTCCAGAAAGCTTGTCACTTGGGAATGAAAAATTATTGCATCAGGTAAAGGTTGCTTTTTCAGCCAGCACAGACCTGAGATTCCGAGCCTGCAATATCACCATCTGGCTTCAGATAACAGACAAGGCTTGGTAGCAGCCACTTTCATCCTGAAAAGGAATGATAGTTAATCCCTTTAGTGTATTAGAAGAGCAAGGGAAAAACATTTATGGTGTTGAATAAACAAGCCTGTTTTTGACTTCTGAGGAGCGCTAAACTGTACTAACAAAGCTTTATGGTTGTTTTTTATGCCACATTTATCTTTGTTTTGAGAGATCTCTTGAGCCTGGTCTTATTTATTTTGCCCACATATTGAGACTAAGAAACATTATCAGATAGTTGAGGTGTCTGTCTAACTTTCAAACACTTTTTTATTTGTGAAATAATGACCTTGTAGGAAAGGGGGGGGGGGTATTAGGACAAAACCACTCTGTTTGCTGCTATTGATCTGATCTGAAGGTCACCAGTATTAAGGCATAGGAGAACTTCAGTACACAGCTGCCTTTTCCTGGGCTACCCTTCAAACTAGAGTCTCTAACTGAAGACAACATTGGTTTCTTTCCATACCAACCCACGAGGAACTGCTGTAGCACTTCGTCTTCAGAGAAGTTCCTCTTAAGTTCCTGGATGTGCATCACAAAATGCATTATATATTCCATCAGATAAGGACCAATAACTCTGCTTGCAGATACACTGGGTGCATTTTGCTTCCTGTTGTTGTTTGCTTCCTGTACTACTTGTGTGTGGTTCTCTGAAATTTCCTAAATCTCCTGCTTGCTCTCCCAGCAGTTGTCCATGTTTGTAATTGTCAGCTATATGAGCAATCAGGAAGCTCAACTGAAATTTCAAGAGTTTGACATTTTGAATGTGACAGAATGACCGTCCTGAATATTTTCCTTATAAGTGGATATTGCATCTGGTACAGTTCTTGGTGATAAAGGTCACATGGTTAGGTGTGGTGTCTTTGGCGCAATTTCATTTTAAGGAATTTTTTTTCCTGTGTCTGTAGGTTTCCCCTTTATGGTTCAGTTCAGGTGAAAAGTTTTATATTTCCTGGTAGAAACTGGTTTGTATCATACAGCAAAGGGACAGTTTCCTCCCACTGACAGCTCACAGCTATTCCTTTTGGATTTAGTGGCACCCTATAGTACTTTAGTAGTGCAATGAGCTAAGTTGTATGGGTTTTACTGTAGGGTTACTCTTTTAGGTAGTCTGCCAACATTTTCCCAAGGAATGTGAAGAAAGTGTAGAGAAATTATACTTTAAAGTGGTTTATACCTCAGCAAGATTTCTTGACACAACGAAAAGTCACTTCTTCAGTTCAAGGCTGTTTTCTGAACCACATATAAAAGACCTGCAGAGAAGAGAGTGTGCATGAAAGCTTTGAAGAAAAGGTCAGAGGAATTCTTTATAATGAAAAACATTTGGCAGGCTGCCTGTAGGTGTCATTACAAGCTGTCTTGTGTTTGCCCAGAGGCCTAATCTTGGAAACAATTAAATGCAAACATGTGAGTAACTTTAATTGTGTACCTGAGAAATCAGTAAGACAAACTGAAATCTTCCAGCATTTGTAAGATCTTCAGTTTACATATTTCCCCTTTAGCTGTTATAGCAAAACAGTTAAATGAAGCATGGGAACCTTGTGTAATGTAGGTTTGGTATTGTATTGCAAGACGTGAAGAGGTCTTTTACGTAATACTTGTGGGATTTGTTTTTTGTTTTGTGCTCTAAATAGGGTTTTTTTGTTCAATACATCAATAACAAGACAAATAATTATCATGTTTTCTGTTTTCCCTTCCTTTCTCTGGTGGACACCTTGATCTTAAATTATTTCACTTCTTTATAGGGTTTAGAGAAAATATTGTCTTCTGTATTCGTATATATTACAAACTAGGTGATTTGCATACAATATCAATGCATTATCTGAGAGAAAAAAATAAACAGTGAGCTCTGCTGGGAAATGAAATCAATTTGTAATTACCTGGTTAATTGCATTTATATTGCACTATATATTTCACTGAATACTGTAAACTATCTCAAAAGACATCATATCTTATCTGCTTTTTCATCTTTTACAGAATGCTCCTGCAGGAAAGTGAAAGTACTTATTTTGCTTTGTTTGAACATCAGTGGACTGTGAAGCATGCATACTTGAGTATATGTACTGAGGATAGATAGATAGGCAGATAGCTTTTTTTTTTTCCTCTTAAGTCAAAAAAAGTTGTTGATCAAGGTAAAGAACAGTAGTTACGTGCATTAATGCAATTAATGTTCTAATTTGGTTTGGTTTTCTTTGTATTAATTTGTAAGCACATGAAATGATTTTATCCTTTATATTGGCTAGTGTCTTGGACTGATTTCAGTGCTTCATCACTATTTTATTTTGTTGGGGTTTTTTGTTGTTTTATTTGCAGATCTAGCAGGACAACAGTTACGTGCAAAAGCCCTAATGGAACACACACATGAAATTGTACAAGAAATCTGCTGTTACCTGGATAGGAATAGCAAGACTTTTCTTGTATTGATTTCTTCTTTTTTGGCCTCAGATTATAGTTTGTGTAGCACACTGCGAAACTGATGAAGTCCATCCCTGGAACAAAACAAGTAATACTGAGGGTGCTGTGTTGCTTTATTTCTTAGTGTTCTTTTCCCTTTCAGAGAGAAGAAATTATGTAATACCTTCTTCTACCTCCCTACTCCAAAGAATTCCTTTCTTTTGACACTTCCATCTGTCTCTTTGGTCAGCCCGTATCAAGATCCTCGCTTGTTCTAATTCTCCAGTCTCCCCACTTGCCCCCGTCAGCCCACTGTATTTCGATTACCTTTTGATAGAAAACCTAATTTAAATACTTCCTCCTGCTTGTTTTCTTCCATGTCTTACTTGTCACAACACAAGCCTGTTTTAATGTCTTGTGTAGTAACTGAAGACAACCTTGGGATCACTTTAATGGCTTATTTCAGATTTACAGAGAATCCTCTTTGACTGTGCTTAGACTTCTGCTTCTCCAACCATCCTAATCTTCATCAAGGCCATCCTCCATCTCCTTCACTCAAAAACATTCCCTCCATTCCACACAACGTCGAGACATCCTTCTTCAAGTCTTGTCCTTTTTGGCGTCAGTGGGTGTTTGGCTCTCTTTCTTCTGACTTTTGGTTTCTTCAGCACAGAATGCACTGATTGTCTCACCAGTTCACAGTCAGATGCCATCAACCTCTTCAGTGTCCTTTTCTTCTTCATTCATACCTCGTTGAATTATCTTACCTGACGACATTAATCTGCCAAATAAAAGGTTAACCTGGAGATCTCATAATCTTCTGCAGACAATTTTTGTCTTGTTGAAGCTAAATCTGAATGGTTGAAGAGATAACCCCCTCCTATCAATTCATCTTAACTACACCTCTGAAATTAATTCTGTGCACTTCTCTGGAATCAGTTACACCATCAGAATACCACTGTATTTGGCTTCCTGTTTTTTCACCCTCTTACAAAAATGTTCCAGTAAAATGCCTTAGTTCTCAGTTCTTTGAGAGAATTCTTCACTTCAGGAGCACCTTTTATTACAGCAAGCACTTTAGGCATGAGCTGAACTGATAAAGATATAATAAAGACTGTCCTATTAACTTTTGCATACAGAAATGTATTATTCATCTTTCTTAAAAAAATATACAAAATGTACATAATTACTAATGGAGATCAGATACCAAAGCCGTTGTTGATGGTATACCACTGAGACTTTTTTCAGGAACTCTTTTATTGACATAATCCTTTAGTAAGCTGCAAAGTTTTATATCTGTCTAACATAGTTCTTCTCATGTCAGAGAAATTATCTTTTGAAGGCTTCCCTTCCCTCCTCCAAGTTTCTGTTGCTCAGTGGAAATAAACTGCAACTGATGTTGCTTCTTATGAAAGCTCAAATATGTGGCGTACAAGTGGATTTTCACAAAACCCAGAATGCCAGAATGCTGTCTGAAACCACTAGAGTCAATTATCAGATACTACTGTGCCACTGTTTGTAAAGTCTTCTGTTGTTTAACTGGATGAAAATCATGGCATACAAGGCTTTAGTCATACCAAATATTACTCTGCATGTACAGATTATTATAGATTTAAGTAGGGAGTTGTACAACATTCTGTTGTTCCAAAGAAGTGTTTCAGCCCTTGTGTAAACATGCTTCTGAGTTTTGCTATGTATTAATGGCAGTATATTCTTTGTAAAGGCTGTGGGGATAGATAATTAGTGAAAAAAAAAAAAAAAACAAACAAAACCAAACCCAAAACACTATCTCACCCAACATCAGGACTGTAGATCCCTGCAGGATCGATGAAGGTGAGAAAGACTCACCTGCACGTCGGTGACAGAAATTTCTGCTAACACCGGTTTTCAAATGCAGTGATGATTCACTGTGTGAAAATGGTCTTCTGTATCCCCCTGGCAACCAGAAACAAAATGTCTCTGTTCTTGTCTGCTGGCCTTCAAGAACACATCTGAGGAGTGATTCGTTTTCACAAGACAATTATGCAACATTAGAAGTCCACTCCCACCCATTCCTTATAAAGAATAAACAAAAAGTAGACTATTTTTTCTGGCTCTTGATTGAGTTGTAGGGCAATTTTTTTTGCATGATGTGGGTTTTTTTCAGATTCATTCTGTGACTTTTAAATGCACGAAAAGTAATATTGTGTTTTATGAGAATTACTGTTAGTATTTAATATACAATTGAAACCTGAAGATGTGACTTTTGTTCTCAGAATTTCTCAGATTTCTATAGCAACACAATATCTTATTATTTTTTGCTTGGCACGCTGTTAAATTTTATTCTTTAGTCTGCTTAGAATAACGAAAACCGAGACCCCATATTTCAGAAAACATATAAAAATAAAGAACAATTCCTTTGAGCATAATATATCAAATGAGTGGTGTATCTTTGTGTAGGCAGCTGAAATTCAGTAAGTCAAATGCTTAAAAGCTTGTGTCAAAATAGGCACGAAAGACATAGGTTCTTTTTGTCAGGCTTGTTTCTCAGCAATCACACCCTTTTCTCTTTCCTCCCAGCATCTAGCAATTGATGTTATTTTTAGAAATCATTCTGATAATAATCACTCAGCAAACCTTAAACTGAGTTTTTAAGAGTACTGCACTCTTAGCTGGAGAATTGCATGATGATGTACAAAAGGCTTTGACCTTTTCAAATCTCCGGTTTCTGTATTTTGCTTTATAAATGTAAAGTGTGTGGGGAGGGAAAAGTCTGGTGTTATCCAGAAGAGATGCTTACTGCACAGTTACAATTTGCATTTACAGAGCAGTGGGTTTCTTCCAGCTTTGAAATAGTTTAATGTGTATTTTACCCTGACAATTGTGTGAAGAGTTTTCTTGTGGGAAGTTAGATCAGAACAGATCATTCACTGTTGTATG
The DNA here is from genome assembly GCA_013399855.1 of Oxyruncus cristatus. Taxonomy (NCBI): domain Eukaryota; kingdom Metazoa; phylum Chordata; class Aves; order Passeriformes; family Cotingidae; genus Oxyruncus; species Oxyruncus cristatus. The sequence continues at coordinate 899,587 of VXAY01006507.1, forward strand.
TTCATGTCCTGACTGACTGTACAGTAGTAGCTCCCTTCCTGCACAGTCTGTAGGGGAGAAGATACTTTAGTCCTGGAGGAACTGGCTGACTTTGCCTCACAGATTAACTTAACCTTGCTTATACAAGTGCTGTAAAATAAAGGTTGAATTTATGCACCTGAGGCACAGATTTAAATGGAAGCAGCAGAAGAAAACCATGTTTCTCCTGAAAATTATTGTAAGAATTGACATTTGAATTCATTCTATAATATAAACCATTAATCAGCTTTATTTATAAATAAATTCAAATGAAACTACAGAAGTGATCATACTGCTCAAAATAGAAAATAAATTATCAGTGCTATTTTGATGTTATGCATTCTTAGATTTTTTCCCCCACTTAATTTTTCCTTGTCTTTTTGCTGTTGATTTCATAAATTGAACTTTATTAATCGTGATTCATTACTTCAGGCCCCATTCATACATACTACTCTGTGTAGGCAGTGCCCTTCATCTCCTTGAAATGGGTTGCGAAACAGGAAGATCGGGAGCTTGAATTTGTGACTGTTGAGTATAAGTCGTTGCTGCGTAAATCTCTTGAAGGCCCTAGCTTGTCTTTTTGAAGATTTGGAATTCTCTGATATCCCTATTTCAAGGAAAAAAACCCTTTAAAGGTCATCTAGTCGAGTCCACCTACAGTGAGTTGAAGGGACATCTTCCACTAGACTGTGTTGGCCAGAGCCCTGTCCAACTTGACCTTGAATGTTTCCTGGGATAGGGCATTCACCACCTCCACGTGCAACCTGTTTCAGGGTTTCACCACCCTCATTATAAGAAACTTCTTCCTTATATCTAAGCTAAATCCATCTTCTTTTAGTTTAAAACCATTGACCCTTGTCCTTTTGCAACTGGCTCTGCTTGAGTCTGCCCTGTCATTCTTACAGGCCACCTTTAAGTACTGAAGGGCCACAATAGGGTCTCCCTGAAGCCTTCTCTTTTCCAGGCTGATCAAAACAATTCTCTAAGCCTTTTCTTGTAGGAGAGGTGCTCCATCGCTCTGATTATCTTGGTGTCCCTCCTCTGGACCAGCTCTGTTAGATCCATGTCCTTTCTCTGCTGGGAACCCCAGAACTGGATGCAGGACTCCAGGTGTGTCTAACCAGAGCAGAGTAGAGGGTCAGAATCTCCTCCCTCAGCCTGCTGGTCACTCTGTTTTTGGTGCAGCCTAGGATACAGTTGGCTTTTTGGGCTGCAAGTGTACATTGCTGGGTTATGTCCAGCCTTTCATTTTCTGAAACTCCATTGTTCTTCTCAGGCCTGTTCTCTATCACTTCTTGAACTGCATGAGCTTCCCGTGGGACCACTTCTCAAGCTTGTCCAGATCTCTTTGGATGGCATCCCATCCTTTTAGTGTGTCAACCATACCTTGCATCTTGGATATTAGTAACATTTAAAAAACATTTACAAGTGACGTTTTAAAAACAAAGTTCTTTTTTAAAGAAATTTGACGTATACAGACGACAACAGTAGTATGAATTGTTTTCTGTTTTGTGTGATTTTGTAAAAATCCTCTGAAAAATATATACCTCCAAGTAGCTTTTTTAACCATAGTATTTTTATTGAAGTTTAGGCGCTGGCCTATAATAGCCTGTTAAAAGCATTCAGCAAGAATCCTATGAAAATTGTCATTTTCCTTCAGGAAAACGATACTTACGTGATGACAATTTTCTATTGCATTTTTGCTTGCATCTGTCAAAAAGCTACAAAATGGCTTTATTTTTTCTCCTGCTTTCTAGGTATGACACTCTTTAATTTGCAGAAAACAAACAAGTAATGTATAATTCTTGTGTATTCACTGTCAATATCTTGTTTTAAAGAGCCACCAGTAAAAGTTGCAAATTTTCCTTACTTAAAAAAAGTTATTAATGGAGTTTTATTTAATATACGATTTCATGGAACTCCTGGGACTGAACTGTTGCGTCTCTGGTTATGACAAGGATTAAAACTGCTTCTGAGCACCTGTTCATTGACCTGCTAATACAGAAACCAATTAGACTTTATAGTACCGAAGAGCAGTCATAATCGAGTGAAAGAAACTGAGCCATTAGACTAGAAAAGATTGAAACCTGGCAGCAGAATTTTCTTCTGATCATATGTGGGCAGCTTCCAGACCCTTAACAATATCCCAGTGTTGCAAAAAGAATACTGTATGTTAAAAAAAAATACTGAGAAGTTTTTAAAGGCCATCATCATGTGCTCTGATTGACATAGAATTTAGGGGAAAAAAGTCTGGGGCCATTAACTGAAAAGCTGTAATAAAATAGATAGGCATGGAGATATTGATTTTAGCATTCCCTCAATGTTGATTTCGTCTGTCGGAAATGCAGTGTTCCGCAAGTGTACTTTTGCATCTTCAGTGTGTGTGCTGAAAGTTCCTTGTATGTTATCTGTTCACTTCCTGTATTTCAGTGCAAACTCTTTGTCAAAAAAACCTTTACCTCTATTCTCAGAGCAACCTCCTTTTCAAGATTCTACTTTGTATGCAGTATGTGATACAGACAAATAATAAATTGTCCCAATTTTAAGAGGCATGAAGAAGGAGACTGATGAATTTTTTGTATTGAGCTTATCACTCCTGATGTGTTGAGAGCAGCAACAGGATAAGAGCTAGAGTTCAGCAGGAATACTGTGAGCCAGGTTTTTCAGCCCAGCTCTGCTGATGGACAGAATTTAAACCCAGAGTATTTTTGCTGCCTGCAGATCCTATGATGTCTCAGGGTATTCTTTTACATGCCTATGAATATCAGTTTCTTTTGGAGTTCTTGGGCATTTTAGGAAGAAGTTGGGGAACTAGGTTTTGCTTTTACACACACTAACAGTTCATGCCTAGGATGAGGTAGTCACATGCAGTTTGCTCTGCGTGAGCTTGCCTCTGGAAGCAGCTGATGCAGCGACAACCACAGGGCCTCCTTGCAGCAACCAAGTGGTGTTAGCACCTGCCATCCACCTCTGTGGTGCTGAGGAGTGAAAGATGCAACAGTGATGCCAAGAAAAGCTTCTGTTTTTACCATAACTGAGCCTTCAGAGATTCTTGTAAGCAGTGGCAGCTGCTGACAGCTAAAATCATGGTGGTGGATTCAAGGGGAAAAGAAGCAGATAAAAGAAACTCGATGGAGCCATGCAGAGAGAGTGCCATCAGATAAGCCGGAGTGCCAGCTGCTTTGTGGCATAACACGAGTACGGATAAACTCATAGCCTGTAGCATGAACCTAGGAGTCTGTTGACATGTCTCCTCATTTGCTTTGACTCTTGCTGATTTATTTTTGTAATAGTTCAACCAAAGCTATTTCAAGGCATACTGATTTATCACGTGGTGACAGAGCCAGTACCTTAACCTTGCTTTGTGGAATTACCAAACTAAAATATATATATAAATCCTATAGTGGAGATGCGTGTAACAGTGCCTCCAAAAAAACCAGACAGTATTATTATTTTTAAAGTGGTTTTCATTTGAAAAGCTCTTGATATTTTATTGTAGCTAAATGAATGTGAAAGGTGTGTTCAATTTTTCTCCCTGGTTTCCCTATTAATGTTGAAGGGTAGGAAGAAATTATACTCATTTGTATTCCTGGACATAAGATAAATGAAAAATGAATATTGTATTGCTAATGGCTTTATCAAATGCTGTTCAAGTATCTCAGCAAGTTTAGTATATAATTCCATTGTAAATCACAAAAATTAAAACAAAATGCTCAGCTGAGGGCTCTAAAAATAACGATAATGCAATGCCTAAGTATTAGTACAGGCAATTTTTAACTCTCCTATTCCTTTGCAAATCATACCAGTTTCTTAAGCAGTGTAGTTTGGCCTCCCCAGACTGCGCAGAACTTGGGGCTGAGAAGTTGTGTCAAAATGATATTTACTATAGCAAAATCTTATGTATTGTTCAGGCATTCACTATTTGACCAGCTTCAGTGGGTACATATCTTAAGTAGCAAACCAGTTGTATGGCTGCTGCATCACAGCAGCTACATAAACATTTTTTTCAGTCAATTTTGTGTATTTTTATATCTAACTATATATATATACACACACTATATGTACACTATATATACTTTAGATATATTAGATATATTTTAATATAGCCTGTATATGGACTGAAGGGGATGGGTGTTGACCAAAGGAAGGAGAAAAGGTAGGGAAGGTGGGAACACTTTCAGATTCAGATAGATGGGGTACAAAAGGAGTAGTGTTGGTGATGGGATGGGTGCGGGAATGGGAAGTCCAGAGGAGATGCTGTGCAAGTGAGATGTTGTGCAAGGCGAGAAAGAGCAGAGAGTCTTGAAGACAGTCTTGGGGTGCGGATGGATGAGAGGCTGGACATGAGCCAGCAATGTGCACTTGCAGCCCAGAAAGCCAATTGTATCCTGGGCTGCATCAAAAGCAGCGTGGCCAGCAGGTCGAGCGAGATGATTCTGCTCCCCTGCTCTGCTCTGGTGAGGTTCTCTGGAGTGCTATATCCAGTTCTGGGGTCCTCAGCACAGGAAGGACATCAACATCTTGGAGCAAGTCCAGAGAAGGGCCGTGAAAATGATTAGAGCAGTGGTACACCTCTCCTATGAGGAAGGGCTGAGAGAACTGGGATTATTCAGCCTGGAAAGCAGAAGGCGTAGGGGTGACCTAATTGCAGCCTTCCAATACCTGAAGGGAGCCACATACTGACAGGACAAGGGGGAATGGCTTCAAACTGAAAAGCAAGTAGGTTAGATGTTAGGAATAAATTCTTTACTGTCAGGGTGGTGAGACGCTGGCACAGGTTGCCCAGAGATGTTGTGGATACCCCATCCCTGGAAATGTTCAAGGACAGGTTAGATGAAGCTCTGAGCAGCCTGGTCTGTGTCCCAGCCCATAGCAGAGGGGGTTGGAGCTACGTGATCTCTGAGGTTCTTTCCAACCCAACCCAAGCCATTCCATGGTTCTGTGATTCTATGAATATCTTGATTAGTGCTGGGAAGAGTAGTAAGTATTAGACAAGAGCAGGGAAGAAGAACAAGTAGAAGTGGAAAAATTGTGGAGAGCTTACTGCAGTTGGGGTAGTTTCTATTGAACCCTCGGGTAGGGTGGGTGTTGAATTACCTGTTGTGCCTTACCCTTATTCTTTCCTCTGAGAAAGAAGGGAGATGTTGCTGTGTGAGGGTGAAAAGTCAGCATACCACATAGTTACATAATCAAGGAATTTTCATTCTGTTTTGACCAACTCCACTTTGGAGCCTGCTTCCTAAACCAAAAAGCAGGCTTAGCTTTCTAGAAACTGTGTCTGTGGTAATCAAAATTTCTACATTTCAGAAGCTGAAGCCTTCTATTGCACAAATAGGTTCAACTTCCTAAAATCATTACAGAGTATTACAATTAAAACCACTGTGAAACAAATAATATGGCAAAACTTACTAATCATTTGCCTTTTATTTCTATCAACATTATATGGAAGCAGTGCTACAGCCATGGAAAATGTATTTCAAATTGTAAAATGTCACTTGCTTCTTTTCTTGTAGTGGGGAAAAAAACCCAATCGTGTCTTCCTTGATTTAGCAGCAGACACATACAGATGTTTAAAATGGTTCTTTTAAGCTGTTATTGGGTAATTCAAGGCAGTTTTGAGAATGGAGCCTCTGCATCTAAATAAGTTAAAATACACTATCAGAAGTGGTTCCATACTGAAATAGTAAAAACCCTTCTGAGAACTGATGAAGAAGTGAGAATAATTGCAATCACAACATTTAGAAAGTGCAAAATAGCTTGTTAAAACCTCAGTGAAATGCATAGCAATTGAAGGCATCTGAATCGTTTTGGGAACCACAGAAAAATAAAACACAGCCTCATACTAAAACACGAGTGTGAAAATCTGACAAAATTACCTACATGATGCTTACAAACTAAAGTAAGGGTAGGAAGCAACTGGACAACTGAGCAGCAAATTATTCATGAAAATCATGTTGGCTTCATCATGTTCAGAATTAAAAAGTAAATTTTGTTAGTATTGTGAAAGATTGCCTTCATTTAGATGAAGACACGCTATGATAGGAAAACTGTAGTCAGAAAACTGACCACGGTATTGGAGGAGATAACGCCTATATCCTTATGTACTTTTGGGCAGAGAGGTACACTGAACAGTAAAGCCTCTGTAGTTTCTTGGACATGAGCTTACTGTATGTTAAAATGTATACCTTAAAGAAAAATATTCATTAGTAGCTAATGGAAATAGATTTTTGTCTCAAAGGAATTGTGTCTGTTGTAGACTATAAAAAGACATTACACTGTAAGGAGATCCCAAATATCTTTCACTGCTTCATGGAGAGCAGTTCATTGTATATGAGCATAGGAACCGTTTTGCTGAAATTGGCACCTAAATCTATATCTGGCTGAAACAATGGCCATCTGTGCATACTTCAGAGGAACTTAGAGAACAACCTGTTTTCAGGAGCATTTTTTTCCTAACCCATCAAGATAATTACTTCCCCATATCCAGTAATATATAAATGTATATTCTGTATATATTTTTGTCCTTGTTAATGTAATTGTAGGTGCATTTATTGGTTGTATTGACTGATATCTGATCCTTTTTGGCTACAGCTTCTGTGTCGGTCCCAATATATTACGCTGTGTAATGATGCAGAACATGCATGTGTGTAAGGGAGGGAGAGGAGTCAATTCTGGTACCTGATTTTACCCTTCTCAGTTTAATTATTTGGTTACTTCTTTTCTAAGTGTTTCATTTGGTAGTGCAGAAAAACAGTGGATCTCTGTGCAGGGAAGATGTGGGAGTTTGAGAGAGCCCACAGATTCTTTGCTGATACACTCTTCTTTGAGTGGGTGCAGACATTTTCTTCTAGATTCAGGCTGTGACTGTGGTATGGAGTATCAGGTAGTTACTCCTAGTGCTGTGATGCAGGCTTTGGAGAAAGAACATGTCTTTGTGACTAGAATAAAAAAAAAAAACAACAACAACAACAAAAAAANAACAAAAAAAACCAAACAAAAAAACCCACTGGACCTACTGTGTAAGACAACCATCGTGTTTGCCACAAAGCTGAATGCAGTTGGAGCAAAAAAAATGTGTACATTTGAACCTGAAAGATCTCCTGCAAGGAAAGAAAAGCAATTGAAATAGGCAGCCTGCAGATTAAAATCCCAGGAGAGCACTTGGTTCTCTCAATTGCCTGCTGAAAGAGCAGAAAGAGCTGATGTTATATGATATTATTAGGGAAGAATATACAATAACAAAATGTCAAGGCTGGATAGTATAGTCAATGAAGTATGAAAGAAACAATAGAAACTGAAGAGGGAGTAGAGTTTTGCTAAAGGAAACCAGTTCTTGACTGTGTTGTCAACAAAGCATTTGCATGTGTGAGAGCAATGCCCTGGTTTTCATTAGGATAAAAATATGTCTGGATTTGCATTTAATATAATGTGTCATAGTAGCAGTCCCAACTCACACAGTGACAGTAATTGATGATCCTGCAGTACTCTTCTCCAAAAGATGTTAACCCCAAAGTCAGTGTCCAAATTACTTTTGAAATTAGATTCTGCTTGCGATGGAAGTGAAGGGGGTTTTTAGAGATTAACTCGAGGTGAATTTGCTGTTTGGGAAGATAAAAATGGTTTTCTCCTACATATTAATGGACCCATCATCTAATGTCTGTGTACCAGGAAGTTATCTGACCAAGGAAACTTGTGTCTGTTTATTATGAGTTTTGTGGAGAAAAGCAAGGAATAAAGACAAACTGGAAGGATGAGCAAGGGAAAAATAAAGAGCAGAAAGGAAATTTGCTATTACATAAATCTTTTATTTATGTAGTGATATATGCCTCATTGTCTATTATAAGAATTGTGACATTTCTATGCTTATAAAAATACTGGGGTTTTCCCTCTGTATATACTCCACTGTAAACCAGAAATGCCTAGATCTCTGTCTTTAAATTTACACATTTAAAAGCATGTTTATTAAGGTGTTTTCCTTGCACCAGCTATTAAATTATTTTTATGTTAAGGATTTTCATATTGCCATTTTTCAAAACTGAAAAGCTTGTAGTAATAGTAATAGAACACCTGGTACTTTGGTGTTCTTACGTTTTTGTATTTAATATAAGGAGAGGGGAGATAGATAACTTGGTCAATTTAAAAATTTGAGTAAATTAATTTTATACTGAATATAAATAAACAATGTGAAAATCTAATCCGAGTCTGAACTACTTCAAACACTGCAACCTTGCAACAAATTGTGGAGTGGTTATGCACACTTGGTTGCATGCTGGTTATGGGCTTTATAATTGCTTCATCCTAATTAAAAGGCTAAAAGAGCATCTTTCCAGCGATTTTTCAAAGTAGAAAGTTAACAAAATATGCTTCCTACAAAGTATGTGTCCCTCCTCACTGAAAAAATTATTGTGCAAAGTATTAGATTTGATAGACTTCCTGAGAACTCAGAGTCTTCTAAAATAAACTTCACTGGGCATACAAATGTTGTTAAGTGATAGATCAGTGTCTTATCTTATATGAGGTGAAATTTCCCACTGGCATTTCTCAGCTCAGGTGATTACCTTTGCTTGGATTGCGAGAGCAGTCAGGTCTGCTCTGTACACCTGTATACTAATTACTCATTGTTAATCAGTAGATAATTGAATGACTGAAAACGACCACCTTCACCTCACGTACTAGCATAAGAAGAGGTAGCAAGATGCAGTAGCAGATATAATTTATGCTTCACCCCTGCACTGGGAGCTGCAGTAACTCAGGTGGCCTTCTAAGCTTTGGGATCAGCAAGCAGCAAGACCAGGCGAATGCTGGAAAACAATAATTAAATGCCTCAGCTTTTAATTGCATTTATTAATAATTAGTAAGCATAATTAATTATACCTTCTAATAAAAGACACATGAAATAGATTTATAAAGTAACCACCTGAATTCTATATAGCTGTTAGAAAATAGGCCTGGCCATGTTATAAGGAGGCACTTCCATTCTTAATGAGAGAGACTGGAGGTTTTGGGGGTACTTTCTCAAACATGGTGGGGGGGGATAGGAGATGAAAGTTTGTATTGTGTATCTACTGTTTTTTTTTATCTAAACTAATACTCATTTTGCTGACCTCAATTTTTTTACAGAAATTTTTTTTGCATGATGTACGTGTATCAGCAAAGCCTCTTCATGATGCTAAATAGTATAGAAATTACAGAAATCAGAGCACTCCAGAAGTTTATAGGAGAGCATTTCACAGTTTGGATTCACAGGATTTCTGATTGTGTCCTTGTTTCTAACCTCCCTTCATAGCTTTGAGCAAATCACTTTCCCTTTTTCACTTCCACAGATAAAATGGGATAATAATATTTAAGTACAATATTTCATAAAGATGCTATGCAGACCCATTAATAAATCCATTTTCAGGTCTTTGATTACCTTCAGTATATCAAAATGTCACTACTGAGTTTGCTGACTGCACTTATTAATTTCCTAGCTCTACTCAACTTCTAGATTATAAAATAATACTTTGTGACATAACTTATGATACAACTAAAGCTATGACTCAGAAAGTCAGTTCAACACTCCTTAGTAAAAACTATAAAGTACCCAGATTGTCTTTTCTTCAGTTATTATAAAGATTTATTTGATCTCTAGCTCTAATATCCACTGAAGGTTTTCTCTGTCAGTATTAACTTCTTAGATCAATAAATTGTGATACTGATCTCCAGAAAAGTCAATGTCTGCCAACTACCATTGCAGTGTTTACCCTTGTTGAAAAGCAGTTGTAGCAAATTAAATTGGCTTCTGTCAGTGGGCAGTCCTTATTTTATGGTACAATTAACAAGGGTTGATACATGGGCCACTTCCTAGAAAAGATGAGATTTAAAGGCAAGGATTTGTACCAGGAAAAATCTGAATTTATAAGGTGAGGTGAAGCTGCTTTCATTTAAAGAACAGTTGTTGCGGACTGGAAGATGACTCTTGTTTTCAAGGGAGCATGTTTTTAACAATGTGCACATACCTGATCTACTGTATTGTTGGAAAACCGGTGACTATATTCTCCGCTGTGCTTTTAGACAGTTTACATCAGTATGTAGGTTTGTGAAACATTCTGCTCTGAGGCAGGTATACACAAGTGGAAGAAAACAAAGCCAAGCCTGTAACTACTTTAAAACAGCTACTTTTTCTTTCCTCTGGCTCAAATGGTGGTAATCTGTCCTCAAACGGGATCCTGATCCTTAATCTCCAAACAGGATGTAGAAGTTTGTTCTCTTAGACTTGTTTTCTTCCTTTGCCTTGTTATAAAGAAACTTCCTGATAGTTAATCACATTTTTAACATTGCCCTCCAAGGATAAATGATTAACATGGTCTAGCAGTGACTCCAAGGTACCCATTCAGTTGCACAGGAAGGGTGATATATATTTAGACTCATCAGCTCCAGAGATTAGAATAAAACTTGAGCATTGATCTTTGTAATCATGGTACAATTGCTGGCAAAATTCTTAGAATGACTGGATAATGTTCTGTATTGTAACAGCCTGTTCCAGACTAAAATTGGCCCAAAAGCACGGAAAGAAAAGGTTACAGGGATGTTTTTGACATGGGCTTGATGGTATTTTTCTAAACTGTTGTTCTGAGAGATACTTGAATTGCTTGGTATTCAGACACTTTGAAAAGATAGTTTAGGTGATTAAAGCTTTAAAAATTCTCTGCCCTCCAGTACACTGAGAGGTTTCCAGTGACACATGGAAAAGCTCAGTCTACAAAACCCAGCTGTGCATTTTGTGGGTCAAAAATACATATTAAAATGAACGTTGAACAGAAAAGTACTTCAAAATCACATGTCCTAATTTAGCTAATTTTGCCTAATATTTGTAATTTGATAGAAATTATATTTAACTTTAGTAATGACTTATAAGATGTAATTATAGCATAATGGTGTAACATCTGGTTAATTTATAAGTAAAACCTATCAACTTTAAGCTGGACCTAGAGAGGTGGCTTTTATGAGAACAGGACTGGTTTAGACAAAATCAAATAAAAAGTACCCATTGGGTGAATTCCTCACAGTGATATTTTTCTGTATGTGTAGGGAGATTTAGACTGCAAAGTGTGATTGTGATAAATGCACCACGGACAGTAAAAGTAGGGGGGGAAGTGTGATGTTGTTTGGAATTGTTAGTATATCCCTTCCGGAGAGCAAGCTGACAGCACCTCTCAAAGCAGCGATTAGTTTTTAGTAGCTCAAGAAACACTACTTTTGGTACTGTCCCGCTCAATTCTCTGCTATAACAAACTGTGTCAGAGCCACTTGATTTAAATAATTTACAAAGGCATGGAAACTGCTGTGCATTCCTTAGAGGGGAAAATTACTGGAGTTCTGGGAGGGGCCACTGAGAGTATGTACATGTAGGCAGCTCTAGTCAGGCGAAGACTCTTATGACGATGCTCCTATCTGACCAGACACAAACCGTTTTCAGTCCAGAAGCTGTGTAGTCATGGTCCTCCTTCAGATATACCCCATCTCTCGACAGCCTTACTAGTTCAGGCACGGTGCCACACCAGTGTGACATTCAGACCTGGGCTGGCTCATGTCCAGTCATCATGGAAGAGCAGATGTCTTTCTGAGGAATGTGTCCTGAGATGTTTTATCAAGCAATATAATCACTGCAACTTCTAGTTGCAAATTAGGGCGCTTGATTTGGTTTCGAAGCAGCTACTTGCTTCTTTTTCTCTTCTTAGTTTTTTTCGGTTCTGTGTAAATTAAAAGACAAACTGTCCTCAGCTGAACTGTTGGCTTTTGAGGAAGATTGTTCCCACAGAGAAAGTGTCCAGTCTGTCTGCACTTTGAGTTTAATCTAAAAGAGCTATGTTTCACTTCCTTTTGTAAAGATTGTTGGCCAGTTTTCTTGGCTGAGTGCAGGAGTCCATGTTAAAATTTGTATAGTTTCTGAATACCAGAGCGATCAATTCTACAGAAATATTGGCTTTCTGACATGCTGTAATCTCCCTTATCCCTCAACAACTTCTTTGTGTTCCTTGTTTATTAATTACCTGGCTCTCTCTTTCTCTTAGGAAATAATTACTATGGTCCCCTTCTTTCTCCTTTATTTGCATTCCTTTTATTTAGCAAGTAACTGTTGTCTTTTCTTTTAAACTCAGAAATTTTCTCAGCAGGTGAGAAGTCTGTGAGCTCTATTTCAGATCTTAGGGATTTTGTACCCAAAATTTTGTCTCGTATTTCATCCTGTACCAGTTGGTTGAATAAAATGCAGTGTCTCTGCATAATGTAAAAATCTTCTGATGAGTGATCTGTTATCACTTAATGGGTGGAACAGTATTCTTCACTTGCAGAATTTGTTTTTTTTTAAAGACTCAGAGTAGATTCATATTGATGTGAAAACAGGTATCAGATTAGTTAAACAAGCTGAATTCATTAATTCATTCTGCATTGTGATACTGCAGTGTGAAAAGGAGATGCAGTTCTAGGCCATGCAAATTTGTTGATTTTTTTTTTTTTGTGTGTGTTCTTCATTATATCTTTTCTCTTGTATTGGTGGCTGTGATGGATTTCTTGTCATTTTAGCATTTAAGGAGTTATTTTCCAAAAAGTATCATATATTCTAGTTTTCTCCAGAACAGTTGTGGTATTGTTTATATATTTTTTTAATCCGGATTTTGTTCTATTATTAGTACTATTCCAAATTGTTAAGAGCTTCCACACTTCTTTTCATACCTATCACATCTGTGAAAATAATGACCATGACAACCAACAGGTTACTATAATATTACCTAGAGAGAGTAGGGGTTTAGATCAATCTCTCAAGCATTTAGATTTGATGGGTCCATTGAAGTATATTGACTTATTTTTATTGATAACTTCGGTCTTCCCTGTTTCTTTTCGTGTATAAGGGCTTGTTTGTGTACTTGTGCATGTGTTTCAGTCTTTGAACGGGGAGTTAATTTCAAATAAAGAAAATGCAGAGTACTTAACCATTAGTCAAGCACTTGAAGTAATTACAAGTAAAGAAAGTACAGATTGCAGTTGCCTTATCAATCTAATTCTGTTGGATTTTCAGTGTGGTTTTCAAGCTTTTTTTTTTTCCCTCTCACAAAATGTAAAAAAGCTGTCTATAGAACTTGACTGAAAATGCAAAACTCCTGTGTTATTTTCTTTCAGAGTACGGACATGAGTCCAGCTAGTAGCACCACGTCACTCCCTGTTAGCCCTCTCCCTGAGGAGCCGTTGTTTTTCAAGGTATGGTTAATTAATACTAAATATTGTCTGTTAATTTTGGCTTATCATGTTACCTGTGGTACCGTGAAGTACTGTTATTGCTTCTTCCTTTTCTTTAAATTACTATGGTATCAGCAAATGTCCTGTGTATATAGCATGCAATTTTCAAGAAATACGTGGAATAAAATGTTACTGGTTTTGAGAGGAATATTTTTCCAGCAGACTAGAGCTATAAACTGTTATTTATAAGAATTTACTTTTATCCATTTCCTGTGCTGGTGATACATTTTTGATATGTGCGTTCCTGTATATGTGTGTATCATCAACAGATTTCTCTTTATTTTGTATTTCAAGTACATTTTTTAATGAAAGAGTGATTAGTTGCTCCAAGGATACAGGAGACATTAGAGATCTGTCGAAGAACAGGTTTGTCATAGATCCAGTGTAAGCCACAGGGCTGGCATTTTAATTAATTTTAATAATAAATGTTTGGACAATGTCCACAACTTCATTAGATTTAAGCTGTGAGGAGCAAGTGGCAGTGTGTCTCTTTTTCAGCTGACTTCGTGGTATCCAGCCCTGGGATACAATATGGCCTTAGGCAGAGCCGGACTCTTGGAAGAGTTCTCCTGAGGCCACCCAGGTACTCTGTGTAGGAAAGCAAAGTCACCTTGCCAGTTGTTTGTATAGATAAAGAAGACGGAACTTGTGTCTTCAGCACCACTGACTCAATTGTCATAATATGGACTAAGTTACAATCACAGGAATATCCCTTTTAAAAGTTTAAAATATTCCCTCTCCTGAGTAAGTTTCTACCTTCTGTTTGGATAGAATTAGTTGCTTGGGTTGTGTTTTCAGTCACCTTGTGATGATGCTAAATTAAAAACGAGGAACTGGAATTAATAGTTTGTGTCTCTCCTGCACGTGCCCACAGCACAGGAAATACCAGCAGCCTTCAGACCTGGCCAACTCCAGAAAAAAAACCCTTTTTTATTTTTTCCATATTTTATATGTCTGTGCAAGACTTGTAGCCTGTAGGTTCTAATCAACTAACTGTTCATAAACAGCTGTTTCCTGTTACTAGAACGGTTAAGGATTGTGCTTGCTCAGTTGTTTCATCAGTGGAGTTACAAATGGGGTAATAGTGGTCAGATGTTCACTGATTCTCATTCCTCTTTGGGAATTTAACATTTACAAGACCCCCGTCTCTCAGTCACACGTGGCTGAAATTGAGCACTGTTGTGCCAAGATACTAGGGTGCACATCTTTTTTCCTTGGGACACCACATTAAAAGCACACTCAAGTCTAGTCAACATTCTAAGTCAGATTCAGTAGTTATTGTGTCTCCCTGTGCCTGGAAAATCACCAAGATATGTCACGTAAAAAGAAATGGTCTGCTCAGCTCAGATAATGGTGTAAGAGGTAAGAAAATCTAGCTTGAAAAAGTACTGTGAGCTCTCATGCTGAGGTAAGCAAACGCTGCTCTGTTTGCATCAGGGGTGCTCTGACAAATACATTGTAGTGCCTTTATTCTTAAAGGAAGTGGATGCTTGTATAGCTGAAAATGGGTTGTAAATTACTTATTTGAAGTGGAATAGTTGCTCTAATAAAACAATAAAGATATTTTTCATATTAAAAGTCTAGTAGAAAATGGTACAAGGAATTGAAAAATTAGGGCAGGGAGCATTATTTAATCTTTCATTTTCAGTCAGTTTTCAAAACGGGAAACATTTTCCTGTGGAATTCAGGTATAATGGAGGTCAGACCAGGAAAAAGTCAAATACGTCTCACAGCCAATGCCCTTTAGTAGAAAAAAAAGGAGTAGTTTACAATGTAACAGTTTTTGTTATTTCTCCTTGACTCACTCCAAGAGAGAGCAGTATTGTTCCAGTAGTGATGTGAAAAACAGATTTTACAAGTCATAACCCTCTCCAAATACTGTCAGTCAATAATATTGGCTTTTGATGATGGGATGATGCATTTCCCTTAGCAACATGATAATAACCTTTCCCACATCCTTGCTGTAGAATGAAGATTGAAGAAGAAATTCCATTCTGCAGTTCTGAAAACACAGGTGAAATGAAGCAGGGCCCTATAAACTGCCTCTCTTTGGGATAGTTGAGGATCTCTGAGCTAATGAGCTTTTATATTAGACTGTGAAATGAAACCAAGCCCCAGTTCTCAACCATACCAGGAAAGAGAACTGTCCTTTCTTGGATTTTAACAATTTGCCTTCATTTCTGCATAAAGAAAGAATGCAAATCCTGTCATCATACTCCAGCGTGTGTTTACATCCAACTTCACGAAAGCAGATGCCTGTCACTTTTAATCCCACAGGATATTTGCTGTATAAAGATGGAGAACATAAGCTTGTTCAAAACCATTTTAAGATTTTGAATTTAATCTACTGGAAGTTGGAAACAAGATTCCCCTGGGAGTGCTTGCAGGTTGAATCTCAGCTCTCCTAACTCTGAGCTCAGCTACCATTCTCCCAGTCTGTTCCACGTGCTGTAACATGCAGCACTGTCAGAAAGGTGCAGATCATATGAGGCCATACTCAGGAGTATTTGGAGGAAGATCTTTGACAGTGCAGCAAGAGATACTCCACCTGGGTCCATCATATGCTGTTATTTTAATTAAATCATTGTGCTTTTTTTATGTTAAGATTATAGCATTAAAAGAGCGTGATACCTCGCAAAAGGAATAGAAAACTATTGGGTAAGAAACTCCTGTGCTATTTAGTCCTAAAAGCAACCATGAGAAAAGATAAACATGTCATGAACGCCATTCGGCAACTTTTGCTCCATAGCTGTTGTAAATAGCAAATTTTGTTTTGCTGTGAGGAAAGAGCAACTTTACACAACAGCCAGAAGTACACACAATTTTGTGTAACTTTGGATTTCCTTCTCTCTATGGAGCTAGTGACACACAGGTATTCAGAGCAGTCTTCCTTAGCTGTGCTCTTCAAAATCTTGGAAAAAAGTCTTATTCAGCTGCATGTGCAGACACTTTTGAAAAGTTTTTCTGAAAGAATTTTTGATAAAACACTCATAGGCATTTTGGTTTAGTGATTATTATTCTGTCAAATTCCAGCTTTCAGTCCTCTGCTGTTTTCCATAGTTAAAAGTCTTTAAAAAAGCAGTATATTTTCTCATATTATGGGAAAAGTTTATTTCTCCTCTCACAAAAGAACATCATCTTTCTTGGTGGCTTTGAATTTAAACTCTTCTATAGGGAGGATCTTCCTTTGAACAGAGATTTATTGTTCTGTCCCTGTAAAATATTGCTTGAAGAATTAGGTCCTTATCTTGTGGGGAAAAAGTTGTGTCATAGTTGAAAAATTTCAGAATTAAGAATTTGAAATAGAGCAGAATGGTATTTGTCTTGCAACTTTAACTCAAGTGTTATTCTGTGTTATAATAGCAAAACTGTAGCTGGCTCAAATGTGACTTTTAATTATGACTACTTATATCTATGCTCATTAGCTGGAATTAAAAATAATCCTGCGTTTCATTTAGAAGATAAGTGAAGGAGGGGTTATTTCTAAAAGGTCAACTTACCAAGCAATGTCTCATCCATTTTTTAGAACCTGTTCCTTTCTCCTACTCATTATACTGTGCTTTATTCTTATACTATTTTATTATTTTTAAATTGTTCTAAAATATACTGACAGCCTTTTAAGAAGAGATATATGACAACCATTTAGTACATAAGATATCTAATATTACCTAATTATACATTATCTATTATAATGAGCATCAGTCCCACTGGTTATTAGCCACAACCAAGTTGTAAATAATAAGCATAAATTTATTATATAAATGTTTAACTGTGTTTCAGTTCTATGATAAATCACAACCGCGCTTTACTAATTGGCATTAAACAAAGGAAAAAAATTCTTCCATTCTTTCCTTTCTGCTTTGAGGGAGTTGAGAATTTCCTTCAGCGTTTATTATCTTACTGTGTTCTGACTTCTGTAGTTATTACTCTTCATGCAAATTCCCTAAGTAAGAAAACGGAAGTGCCAGCACAAGCAGCAAAATCTAACAGTCCTCGGCAGTGTTACTGCTGCTGTAGGTCTATATCGATTTATACTAAAATAGGTCTGTTCTAAGTTGTGCTGTTCGTCCTGCAGCTCTACTGGCTCTGTAAACGCAGATCTTTGCAGTTGCTAATGGCCACAGCTCTGGCAGCTCATGACATTTGTGCGAACAACTTAGCAAGAGATAAATTTTCCGTTTGGTCAATAGTCAGTAAATAATTTTGCTGCGGATGTTTGGAATAATCAATATGACAGTCAGAAACAATAATGATCGCTGGTTAGCCCAGGAGACTTATCTTTTAGAGTGTGACGTTATATATCCGGGTGAAGAATGAGGTCTTTTCCTAACTTAGGCAGCAGTGATGACAAAAAAATGGACCTATGCTTCATAAAGCTTCTTACGCTAGTTGACACAGCAGGCATATTTACCCTCTCTACCTTAAATGCACTATTTCCAATATTTTAAGTATTTGCTGTCGCTTCTTTGAATAAGACTATTGTAATGTATTGTTTGTTTTTGAAACATACTCTGAAATAGTCACATCGACATTATGACCCGTGGGCAGATACAGGTTAGGGTTCAGTGATCCTCTTTCATGGTCTGGAGGCCTCATTAGCTCTCGTGCATCTCCTTCCACCCTCCACCTGAATTTTTGATTCCTCTGAGAAGCATGTAAGTTCTGAAGCTTCTGTGGCTTTGGTTTTTTGTTTGTTTCTTTGTTTGTTTGTTATGGAGATGTTTTTGGTCTTTTTACTAAAGTGAGTAGAGTTATACAAGTATGACTCATGCAACTGCACCTCTATTAATCTGCTAGCCCAATCTCCATCTTATTTTAAATCAGTCTGTCACCATTCTTCAGTGGTTTAATCAATTCCTCCCACTTTTTAATTTCATTTCCCATGTCAATATTTGCTTTCTTTATGACTCCTTATGTCTTATTGGTGCATCACAGACTTACAGAAGTCACATTATCACAGCAGCTTTCTGCCTTTGATGGAAACCTTCAATTTTGTAACTTCTCAAAAAGATTTATACATCTGATTTGTTTTGCAGTCCTTATCATCCTAGTATATGAGATCTGCAAAAGCACTGAATTTATTCTGAAGGTAGGAGTGCTAAGTGGGTATTATGGGTCCTGTTGCAAGAAGCATCTGTATATCTATTCACTCTCTTTTCCTTAGTAGCTCTGTGCACGCTTTTCCTTAGGAACAGGGCTCTGCCAGCAAACCTGTCTGAGTAGAACCACATCACCTGTTTCTTGAGTAATATTTGCATCAGCTCATCCAGCAGGGTGTGAATGTGGCTATGAAATCATCTTCCTCAGCTTTGACTGATATAAAATGGACTGAAAAAGAACAGTATTATCAAAATAGAACTTAATAAAAGAAAAAAATGGAAAAAAAAAAAAAAAAAACAAACCAACAAACTTTCCCGGTTTTCCCCTGACCTCATAATTTCTTTCAGGTGTAAGTTTATCCTGGCCATCAAACTGAATCTGGAAAACAAGCTGTCTCTCTCCCAACACATTTTCTGTGTCTGCCCTTGATTCTGACTTCCTACTCTTGTTGAAAATACATTACGTTTATGGGCAAATCTGAACAAGTCTTTCTGTATTTTGTGCATGTCTGTTGAAAAAGCTTTCCTGTACACCATGGAACCAGAAATATCTACCTCTTCCTTCAGGTTTAGAAAGGAGGGAATATAGAAAACAGCGGAGCTACTGTATAATCCAAAAAAACTGCTATACGATTTTAGGAATACTGTATGTAAGTTAATCATTCAGATAATGTTACTGCTTAGATACTTTGGGCTATTATACCTCCCTACGTGGAAGTATTTGATTTAGCTCTCTTAGGGGACATTGGGCGAGTAAGGAGAAACAAATTGACTAAATAAGCAATTTTCCAAAGCAGAGTAAAGACCAGGATACTGTAATGAAGTGTTAAAAAACAGACTGTAGGGAAGAATAGACTTAAAACACCTCAGTGGATATTCTTTTCTGAATGACTGATGTATAGTTAAGGAAGATTTTTATCACCCAGACAAAAGTAGTCTTGAGTGCCTGCGGGTAATCTATACCTGCCAGACTTCATGTATGGGGAAGACAGACAAATATTTACACATTCTGAACATGAGATGGCATTTCCTGAGATTACCATTTCTTTCAGGGCTTGCAGCAAGAAGTCTAGTCTGAAAACAAAATACTTCAAGGGAGGTAATAGCTGAAGGCCCTGGCACGTGAAATGTGGAATCATTCAAGAAAACTTGTTTGAACTCAGTAATGGGGTTGTCCTGGTACAAGGATGTTTTACAAGATTTAGATTCCACCCCCCTTCCCCCCCCCACCCCTTACTTAAAAGAAGAGATAACTTTTTATTGTGGGGAGTGTAGGTACAACATCTGTAATTTCCCAGTGTCACTTATATAATTACTAAAAAAATCAGGAATGAGACTGAGAACTATACCTGTATTGTCCGATTTCTTTCTGCCTCGATGCCTTGATCATAGTTTACTTTCTTTCCCAGATTTTGTGGACGTGCATTCTCTTTTAGTGTGTGTTCCTTAATTTGTTGAAACTTATGTCATAGCATGACAGTTAGTTCAATATTTCAAAATTGTAATCCATGAGCTTAGGCAAAATTGATGTTTTTAACGCTATAAATTCAATTAGTTTACTCAGTGGGGCACATACAGGAAAATGATTAATGTATATCTTACTAAAGTCTCCAAAGGCAACCAGAAACACAGATGATGCTTCAACAAAGGTGTGCAGAAGGATCATCATTACTTTTTTTCAGTTAACAGGGTTTCTGGCCTTACTTAAAATTTGATATAATCAGTACTACAAGGGTAAATATTGGGTTCATTCTGGTTCCTTCCCTCAGGCGGACACACACTTACAATGTGTTCTGATGCATACCTACAGAGTAAGTTTTTCCTGCTGAGTACTCTATGTCTTATATTTAAAAGTCATAAAGCTTGTAACATTATGGGTTGCTGAAAAGATGTTATTGCTAAGACTATGAAAAAGGATTTTCTTGAAACTCCATGGGAGGATTATGATATACCCAGTAAGAGCACTTACAGTTCTTCGTCTCAATACAGACACTAAATCCTCCTGATTTCCCTTGTCTAGGGACTGATGGGCGTTAAGTAAATCTGGGGGAGTACCTTGGCATGGTGAAGAATCCATTCTGTGCAGGTAGCTTGGGTGCAGTTGCAGGTTGAGCTCTGGGGAGTGGAAGCCAAATTAGGAGCTCCTGAAATGCTGAGCCTTTGCTTATCAAAGGGCCTGGGGACCCTTTGGCCCAGGCAGGTGACCGAGGGACACGGCAGCAGCAGATGAATCCAGACTTTCCTGCCCTTAGACTGTGAGGATATAAAAGCCCAGGGATTCTTTTGTTCAGGGTCCCTCCTTGGAGACACCAGTTCAAGCTGTTATTCTGTTATTTCACTGTTACTAAATTATATTAAGGATCTGGATGTCTGAGACTGTTGGGGGAAACATGGTCTGACTCTGAGTATGGGGTGTGTAGCTGTGAAGGGACGTTGGTCCCAGCTCAGAGGGTGTGAGAGTGACTGCCAGGGTGGCTTCTAAATGCTCGAACAGGGAACTTTCCTTAACAGGCATTTATAAAATATGATGAATTTATTTTTAGTGAGCAGAATTATTATTATTATAAGAGGTTTGGAGTAAAATTCTGTTTCAATCAATGACACATTGCCCACTGACTACAGTGGCACATACCTTCAGGTCATGGATGGCATGTATTATGTCAGAGGCATCAGTTATTTTAGAAGTGAAAATGTTAATCTGTATTGACCATTTTAACCCCAGCAGTTATTTTAAAGGTGAAAACGTAAAACCATATTGACCATTCCAACCCAAGAGTATTTCTGTTTTGTGGTTCTATTGTCATAAATGAGATAAAATTCGAGTGTTTTCATAAACTTCATTCAATGGAGTGAAAATGTAAACTGTTTGCAATTCAGGAATTAATTTAATAATAATGATGATTCACAATCCAATATGTGTTACAGCAATATATGTTTTCTTCCTAGAATAAATTAAACAAACTGGGGTCTTGAAAATGGGCTTCCTGCATCTCAGATGTGTATTGTCACTGTAGCAGGTGGTTTCTCCCTTTGTGGCCTGTGACTGCATTTTTTATCCAGAAAGCCTTTGAAAGACATTTGCATGGAAACTTAACATGTTTTTGCAAAAAAGTTTTGACTTTGTCAAATAAATGTTTTCAAATGGAAATCGTCTGATCCTTGACTCTCCTAATAAAACATGTATGAACGATTTCCTTGTATTAAAATAAGTAATGTTAATGACCCAGCCACATTTGCAAACATAATCCCTGTAGGAAAATAGGAAAACTGTAGAAAATACAGGATTGGTGTTTTGAAATTCTTGTCAAATTGAATGTCTCAAAAGTATGACACTAAAAATAACTGATTTTGGTAACATTCACCTGGAGTTTAAAGAGACAGATATTTTGGTGAGCAATTTAGACCCCCATTAAGGAGTGGATATATTCTGTTAATTGTAATCACCTGAAATTAAAGGCAAGGTTTAATTGCTGAAACAGAGACACCTTGTGCCACTTAGGAAATCCAGCTATATCCTGTCTTTCCTCTTGCTAACTCTCTAGTAGAGCTGATAAGGTGCTGAGCAGTGATGAATGCTATGGTTTGATTTTTGTTATTTTCCGGGTTTCTTTTCCATTTGAGTTTGTTATTTGGTCATGCTGTGTCTCTTGGTAAGTTTTAAACTCCTTTGCAAGCCACTTGTTTATACTGAGCTGTTTAATTTTACTGAGGAATGTGGCTTGTCTGGGAGGCTTTGATTGCATCATATCGCTGGTGACTTACAGTGGTTGGTTGGGATTTCTGAAGTGCTGTTCCTCTTTTCACCAACCTTTGCATGGTTGTATAACATTAAAGCTAGTTCTGTGTGAAAAGAAATATTTTCCCCTGCATTTAAAGTTTATGAGATGGTAGCACTGGGGTCAAATTTTTGTTTCTGAATGCTGTAATGTACCCATATTTTAAGCCCTAGCATGTGCACTCCATTTACTCTCTGTTCTTCTCCTTGCTCCTGATACAGTTCAGTACTTTGATGGTTGGTAGTGAAATGCATTTGTATGCTTAAGGTGACCTTTTAATGAATGACCCATTAGTTGAGTGATAGTTTTCTAAGTTTTCTTTTCCATTTTTACACATTTTTTTAAAAAACAGGACAAGTAAAAAGGTATCTTTGTTTATTGAAGTGTTCTTATATGTAGCTCTATGATCTGGCTCTTAATAGTAGTCCAGAAAAGTTACATTTCTTTACATGTGTAGAATAAGAAATCTATTTATTCATTTATCAGAGATTAATAAGAGTTCTGAAAGGCATTGGGGATGGAGACAATGGAAAGTGTCAGTTTTAATTCTTTTAAAAATGTTGAAAACCTAGTCTCTAGGCTGTGGGTATATTGCATTGTTGTCATGGGAACATGTATAGGAAAATGCCATTCGTATTGAAGTATCTTACAGATAACTTGGACAACAACCTTGAAATTTTTAGAAAATATAAATTTCTAAACATTTTTTAATAAATGGATAAAGGTATGATTTACTTGGAAATTTCTGTTAAAAAAAGGGGAGGGACTAAAGGAAAAAAGAGAGCTGCCTTCATGGTTGAAGGAATTGATAATAGGAGGGACGAAAAAACCCAAAACCATATTTATTCACTAGGACAAAATCAAGTGATTAAGAACTAAATACTCGGCAGATCATCTGACAAAAAATCAGAGAGAATACATGAACAAAGGAAGAGACTTTTTTATTTGATACCTTTGAGCAAGGATGAATGCTATAGATGAGAAGGA
Organism: Oxyruncus cristatus; assembly: GCA_013399855.1. Taxonomy (NCBI): domain Eukaryota; kingdom Metazoa; phylum Chordata; class Aves; order Passeriformes; family Cotingidae; genus Oxyruncus; species Oxyruncus cristatus. The sequence goes on from VXAY01006507.1 coordinate 922,742, forward strand.
ATAGCAAATTTTTTAATTGGATAATATTTTCTAAGTGTTTTAGACTTGTACAGCTATGTACTACACTGTTATGGGTAGCTTTGTGATAATTGTGTAATTTTAAATACGAGTTCTGAGAGATTAAATGAAGATAACGAGGTTGTAGTGGAAGAAAGTTTTCTTAAGGCACTTCTGATTCCCAAATCCCTATCTGTAAAATTTGATGTTCATTGGTTCTCACAAAAGGCAACTTTCCTTTGTGATAAAATGATCATTTCAATTCATAGGATCAGGCTTTGTAGTAAATTTTGAGAAGTTTTTTATCTTGATATGATCAGAGAACAATGAAAACTTATGTCCAAATAATTGTAGTTTTTCATGGGATTAAGATTAGCAAGGGGTTGTGGATCAAGGTATGATCAAGGTATACAAACAATGAATGGATAGGTATCTTTAAGTACAAAACTGGGCATCTGAAAAGAGATAGGAGAAATCCTTTCCCGTTAATTCTGAGCAGTTCAGTTCCTAGACAGCAGATGATGAAGTTCATTGCAGTCAGCAGCGTGGTTGCTCTTTGTTAGAAATTGGGAATGACAGGGACCTCCTCTCTATCCCAGCCAGTTTTTTTACTCTTGTAGTATTTATTCTCAGCAGTACTGTATAGTCCCAGTCCTCACTTGATTAAAGTCACCTTTGAACAGGCTTTCAGTCCCCTAAAGGTTCTGTTCCTCTGGGGTCTGATCTTCTCTGTTGCTTGAAATCAACATTACCATTTTCTGTAATCCTTATATTTCTTGATGTTGTCAGTAACCAGGAGAGGAATGAACCAGCATGACTGATTATTGTTTATTTTGGGGTTTTTTTGCTTCACAGTGGAGTTTCAGATTTAAGTGAAAGGGAGAAGCACATAATGCTCCACAAGCCTGTACTTGTGGAGCAAAACTTGTTTCTGGTGCTTCTAACGAGATGCCTAAATTGCCAGTTTATTTCAATAAGTCAGTAAAAGAGGTAAAGCTCAGAAAAAAAATAGTTGAAAGGGAAAAATCAGGAATAAGGAATAAACAGTTCTTACAAGCAACATGACACAAATATAGTTGTTGAAGTTTTTTTGTTTACTTCTCACTAAAATTTCTAACACCTCACCCCTTTGACAGACTGAATCAAATTAAAAATACTTAGGAAATGGAGACTAACTGGACATCTGCAGTGTGTAATAATGTATCCTGATAAAAAAGATTTAATGAAACCGAGGGGGGGGGGGAAAAAAACAAATAGGAAGAAAATAGGGGAGAGTGAATGTTTAAAATCAAGTAGTTACTTGGCATGCCAGTGTTAAAGAACTTAGGAGTTTCAAGTACACGAATTATCAACTTATACTACTATGAGAGAAAAAGTTTAAAGATATTAAATATTGCTTTCATTCTGGTATTGCAGCTGTTAAGTAGGATGAAGTTGGGATGCTGTTTGATAGGGGAACTTGGACTGTAAAGTTGCCCTACTATTTCTGAGTGATTGTTTGGATTGCACTACGTCGGTTTTCTTTGGTCAAATATTCAATCTCTTTGGCTATAGGTCTTTCTGTGTTTACAAGGTTAATAGGCCAGAACCTCTGTGCAAGCAGTTCTGGATGTGCATTTGCTGCTTTGTCCACAGTGAGCTCCGCTCGCTGAGCAGCACTTAGAGAGGAGGGATTTTGTCAAACTTACCACTTGAATGCGAGTTGTTGTATCAATACAGAATTAAATTTGGATAAGAAGTGGTTTTCCTGTCCCATGGAAATGTCAGACGTTTCAGTACACTCTTGTGCCTGGTAGGAAACAAGCAGATCAAATGCTGTGTCATTTGGTCACCCCAAGCTGTAAATGACGAAGCCTTTGGCTGTGATAGAGAGGTATTTGTCATGATTACAAGTGACCAAAATGGTACTTCTGGCTTCTTGGTATCTTCATTATTTTGCTTTATGCTCTGCTATATTCTTGAGGGTGATCCTTCAATTGCAAGTTGGTATATCTGAGTTTTATTGCCATGTTTATAAACATCTTGAATGAATAATATATATAAGCTTTTAAGTTATTAATCCTTTAAGCCTTTTACTTCAGTCTCCTCTTTTGAATATCTTTATCCTCTTCCCTGCTACAACCACAGAATGGTTGATTTTAGTATTCCTCATTTCCGTAATTATCCTTACTGCTGTGTGAGGATGAATGCAAATTTGTTAGCAAAATGATAATTCCTTATCATGACAAGACAAAAAACCTCACAGAATTATCTGTCCATAAATTAAACCAACATTCTATTGAGTTTAATCTGTTTTATAAAGAGGTATGCACCTCTTTGACAGAAAGAGGTCCTTAGAGTAAATGAAATTAATTGGGAAAAAATTAACAAATGTTATGAAGCTGCCTTTTTTTTTTAATGTATCAGTATAACAATCATATAAATGCTACTCACATGTCAACTAGATATCTTCAGCATGCAAATTTGTTGTGACTGATCATCATAAGTATTAATTAATTCTGAGGTGCAGAGGCTCTTGCCAAACATTAATGCTCATAACACTCCTACAGGGTGAAGAGGAATTATCTTCCTTTCACAGGAAGAGGCTTGAGGTATTTGTATTGCAGATATTGTGTGTCATCCTGGTCTCAAACTGGGGAACTGATTCTACTTTTCCTGGTTTCAATTCTCAGATATTAGTAGTTCCTCACTGACTTGTGTCTTACTCAAAGGGCTAGTATTCCCACTCAGAACAAGAATTCTGCAACTTCTTTGCTACCCAAGCTGGGAAGCCAAGCCCACTCTGCAAACAGATCTCTTCGTTCACAGTCACATGTAGGAAAAGATATTTTCTCTTTAAATAAGTAAGTGGCATCTGAGGAATATTTGTTATATTTTAAGATAACTTCCATTTGATTAGAGCATTAAACAGAGAAGTAACTCATACTGTGTGATACTGTATAATACTGAAATTGTTTTTGATTATAAATAAAAGTGGAAAGACAAGTTGAAAAATAGTGTGTTTAACCTTACATCATATTATTGAATGGGAAATGTAGTGTGTTAAATATTCCATTGTATAGTTCTTTATTTTCTATTTACAGAGTCATTCACATCTCACAAGGAAGTGAGTTTCTGTTTTTTATTTTCTTATTTTTTTTCTGTTTTACGTTTTTCCCCTCTGGGAGCCTGTACACCAAGGACTTTAAGTGTGGTAACATAAATGGTAGGCCTTTGCTAAGAAAATTTGGTGGCTCCTCTGCCACAAGGAGATGAGGTATGAATGTCCATAGTTATTCAATCCCTTCTCTAATATTCCTTTTTTTTTTTTTTGTGATTTATGATAATCATAATTGCTCACCTGTACATAGGAATGTCTTGCACACCTCCATGAATCATTCGAAGCAACAGTGTAAGCAAGCTTCGTGGTGCAGTTAGCTTGAAAGAAGGGTCAGAAGGGTCCAAAAAGGCAAAACTTAGTGAATCTTAGCAAGTGCTTGCCTCACCAGGGCACGGTTTAAGTTATATTGGCTTATGGGGCATCAAATGTTCTTCTGTGATACATCTAGGAGGTTGCTATTTGACTGTCCGATTGCAGCGGCCTCATCCTTTCAGGCTGTATTGGCAGTGTGAGAAGATAAACATAAGAATGCACTGGAGTGCCTCTGGTTTTTTTGTGCCTCTGGCTGTGGGTGATTTGTCAGGAGAAAGGTAAGAAAGACATGAGTGCAAGCAAGGTGGCATTTAATGCCAGTTAAAGCATAATGGCAGAGAAACAAGTAGTCAAGAAACAGGGATTTGACTTCAGTCAAAGAAGAGATCAGAAGCAAACAAAGCACCAGTTCTCTGTGTGTGGTGATTCTGTAGGCTGTTACAGGACAGAGGTTTGAGGTTTGTTATTTTGCACAGGAAGAGTCAAAGGAAGCCTGAGCCCTGTAGTTCCAGTCTTCCTCGGCAATCAGTTCTACCAGTGATGTCCAATTTAAGATGGGTGAATGGATGGACAGATGAATGGATAATGTCAGATGGACCATGCCACTTCTCTCCTCTGTAATGAAGGAATGATGCTTCCCTGGCTCCATTCCAAAGCCTAGGATGTTCACTGTGTGTACATACAGAACTGACCTATAGTTCAGTCCAGGTGCGTTTAACCTGACTTTTGTATATTACAAAAGATAAAGTGCTGCCAGGGAAATTCATCAAAGGGTTCAGCTGAAAAGATACCCCTGCAGATGTTAAATATACATCTGTACAGATGTAAAATATACACTGTGCTGTGCAACTTTTTGTACTTTTCAACCATGCCAACCTAATCAATAATTATTTTTATTTTTTTTTTCAGTTGAGATGTAGTTTTCATAAAATCAGTTTAGGCTTAAGAATGGTTAAAGGAAGTTGGATTAAGGAAGTGCTATTTCTTTAAATGAATCAAGTAACATCTTACTTTCTCGGTGTGTGGCTGTTATGGGAGTGAAAAAAAGCCATCTGACTGTCACACTGTGGTTAATGGAGCATTAGATTGTTGAGCAAAATTGAGCATTTGGCAGTGTAACCAAAATGTTTACAACCAAGGTGTTCAGTGGAATTGGCCAGTTGTTAGGTTAAATCAACAGAAGCCATCTTTCTTTGCCCTGCATGAGTTCAGTTTATCAGATAGCTCTTTCCATCTGTTTGTGGTTTTCTCGTGTCTTAAATAACAGCGTGTTCATAATTTTGTCTCCTTGACTCAGGTTTTTTTCTCTATCATATCAACTCCTACAGAACAAAATTTTGCACAAAATATCACATGGCTAACACCAGAAAAATACCTCCTCTATAAATATTTTACCTAAAAAAGGTTCATATCCAGTCTGTGATGTGACAGTTGATGTTAGTCATGTATTTAAATGAAAATGATGGCATGTTACATGATGAGAAACACTGCTAATATGAATGAGCATTCATCCTGTGCCACTTCAAAAAGATGCCATGAAAAACAGGAGCATCTTGGGAAATTTTTCTGTGTTTATACCAGCTTCTTGTAGGTTGACTGATACTCCTTCCCAGTCCTTTGGGCAATTAAAGTATTAAAAGTAAGAATTTGGAGGCTTTTGAGAATTTTTACAGTGAGCTGATTGTATTTCCTAGTGTGATTCTTTTGGCTGCAGCATAGCCCTGTCCACAGTGGTGTTCATAGGAGTCTCCTGCAGAGTAGGTTGATTGCCACTTGTTACACTGTCATTCAGCAAAGAAGTAGTTATTCAATGCTCTTGAAAAATTGTGATAACCATTTCTGATGTTAAATCTATTTGGCACAAAAATTATTATCTGTGGGTATGTATCATGGTGATATAAACAAATACAATTCAAACAACTTACAGAAATTGCTGACATTTAAGCTGCAACTTTAGCTGTAAATTTATTTAAAAGTACTGTGTAAGGGCCTAATTGGCCTAAATGCCTACAAAAGAGATTTTAAAAGATCTGAACTCGTAGTCAGTTACCCAGGAATGTGACGGTGTCGCAGCCTTAGCCACATTACGTACTTGTAGGGATAATATTGTTCCTATGATGGCTATCGTATTGCTATGAAGAGTCAACTGAGGACACACACTGACACTTCAAAATTTGATTTAAAAGTCCACATTTTTAACTATTTCATTCCTCATCTTAAGAAGGATACATCAGTGCTTGCTGAATCTGTGTTAACACTGGATTCTTGGAATATGAGCAAGGATTCACAGTTTTGTAAAATATCCCTGCTGCTTTCCCAAAGAGGTGGAATATGTCTACTTCCTTAATTTTATTTTAGTGTTGTGTGAAAAATGCTGAGAACACATAAATAGATGTGAGGATCGTGGAGCAATACCTCCATTATAATTTGAACAGTGAAGACTTAATCCAGAATAGAATTCAATAATCCAAAATGACCTTGTTTTAACAAAAAAAAAGTTGCTTAGAGAAGAGATGGAAAATACATCTGTGTAGTAGATGACCTAGAGAATGAATTGTCTGCTTGTCAATCTCTATTATGTGTGAAATTTATAAGAGTACTAAAAAAAAAAAGTCATTGCAACAATGTATATGTAGTACAGATCGACTGCCAAGCTCTGTTGTGCAGACATGAAGTTGTTGGGTGGCTTTCTCAAGGTCATAAACCACCCAGGAGGTGGGAACCTCCCTAGTTCTTTTCTATAGCAAGTTGGTTATTATTTTTCAATTAAAAAAAAAAAAAAAAAAGGTTTGGGAGTTTTTATTTGAAGTAACAAAATAAATGAAAAGGAAAAGTACAGCATGGAGTTGTGACTTTATAAAAAAGCTTGTCAGTGACAGATCCAGTTCTCATTATCTTCCACTTTACTATTTGGTTCTTCCTTGGTTTAATCTCTTTCAAACTTGGTATAATCCTAAGCTTCCAGAAGAAGTAGTTGTATTCCCAGCCTCACTTCTCTTCTGTCATTGTAAGTGTTTGTATGTAAGATCTGTTTTGGTTTTGCTCCTCTTGCTTGTATACAGGTGGGAAACGAGCTGGATTTGAGGAAAGGGCAGGACCTTGGCACAGGATCTGCTTGTTCTTATAAAATATTAATTCAACTATAAGCCCAAAACAAGTTACTTGCAGTAAGTGATAGTAAGCTCTATTATTTAATAAAAAAACAAACAACAAACAACCAAAAAAAAATACCAAAAAAAACCCCCCACCACCGCTGTTTTCCTCATGTGACAAGATAGAGCAGAATTTTATGAATGCAACAGATTTCGGTACATCTGTAGCTGACAGTGATCTGGTCTGGTTAAGAACATAAGCATCCAGTTGCAGCTAGTATGTGCTGTCACTGAAAGGATAACCAGTGGAGATCAAGAGTGCCTGGAATGAGGACACAGTTTATGAGATGATGGGACTTCGTGGAGCTTCTCTGTGTACCAGACTTACCCAAGAAGTGTTTCGGGTAGCAGGAGTGGCGTAGGCAGAGAGGATTCTGTGTTGCACCATGGTGTGATGGTTTTGTTTGGGGTAGAGTTAATTTTCTTGACAGTGGCTGGTATGGGGCTGTGTTTTGGATTTGTGCTGAACACAGGATTGATAGTATAGAGGTGTTTTTGTTGTTGCTCAGCAGGACTTACACAGAAGTGTGTAAGGCCTTTGCTCTTTTCTTACTGCCACACTGGCAAGGGGGCTGGGGTGTGTGAGGGGGTGGGAGAAGACACAGACAAGTCAGGTGAACCAAACTGACCAAAGGGATATTCCAGACCCTATAGCATCATGCTCAGTATATAAATTGGGGGAAGAAGGAGCAAGGGAGGGATGTTTGGGGGGATAGTGTTTGTCTTCCCAAGTCACCAATGTGGAAGTGGAGTGTTATGCGAGAGACTCAAGTCAGACCAGCAAAGCAGGAAAGTTACCTCCTGTGGCACAGGGGCAACTGAGAAGTGACTGTGGTTCTGTTCAACAGAAGTTTTCTGTACTTGAAAAATTATATGCTCTTTTTTTAATCCTAGCAGAGTATTTTGGGTTGGGTGAGGTGAAGACTGTTTGGACTTAATGCGGTTTTTAGAAAGTTTAATATCAAGTTTATTTTATTACAGAGTTTGCTATCAGGCTCCCTAGGAACTGATTTCACCCTGATATCTACCCACCTACAGATACAGATATACATTTCTTACAGACATACTTACTGTAAACATACTGTCAATTTATAGCTGTTTTTTAAAAAAAAGAAAAATTACACCTGCTCTTGTTCACAGCTGCATCTGTGTAGCTCTTGACAGCAGCCTACTCATCCTGTCTTTTCTCCTTTGTTTCATGAGAAGAAAGGGCATTAAAAGAAAATAGGAAGAAAAGTAAATCAAATGCCAATCAAAGGTTCTTGCCAAGAGCCCCAGAAGAAGAAAGGATTGCGTCTACCTGTGATTTTTGAAAAGGAGTGCTGGATTTTTCTTTCTCGTTGTACAAAAGGCAGAAGATTGCAGGGGTGGGAATTTCCATTTGTGATTTACAAAAATGTGTTTAAATTACAACTAGTGCGAGCTTTGTGCTGTTCTAGTTTATTTCTAGAGAAAGATAGCCTTGGGTTTAAGGTACAAAAGTGAAAATAGGAGTATATGGAACTTCTGTCCCACAAACAGCATTTCTTCCTAGGGGAAATAATGTAGGTGATTTAAATTCTATCTGAAGAACTGCTAGAGCACATTTGTTCTTTTTTACTGGCATAGTGAGACTAATTTTATTTATCCTTTGAAGTACTCAGAAGGCAGCCGTGGTATCTGTGCAAAATATTAGTACTTGCTAATGTTTTAGACGCCAAAATATTTAAGAATAGGGATGTGAACATGATGCTGCTGGCTGCATACTGAAAACTATGGGGGTGCTAATTGGTAATAAGAATATTAATTCATATCAAATAGTCCACACTGGCATCTAACTGTTTGACTGTTATGAATGTTATGATTTAATTACTGTTTTTTGGCAGGTCTGAGAATGTTTCATTGAACTGGTAAGATTAGATCTGTTATTCATGAAAGGAATGGGCAATGTCTTGCCTAATACAACTATGTCTTAATTAGTTTTTCCTATTATGAACATAACAGAGCTTTAGAAGGGTTGGCACCTTACCATACAGGAAACATGTTAAAGTCACCTTGCTTTAGTGGTTTTTAATCTCATGCATATGAGATTGAAAAACTGCATATTTGACAATTTCAGTGAAAATTAGGTTCCCCTCTAAGTTGAATTGTCCCTAATAAATGAGTTTGGATCAAAAGAGCTGTTGTAAATAACGTAAGATGAATACATTTTGCAAAAGGCAACTAATCTTAAAAGTTTGTTTGTTAAGTTGTTAGTAGTCATCTATTACATTATGTACATAAAGTCTGAAAGTTTAGGATAAGGGTCTTTATCACTGAATTCTAAGCAATATTTCATTACCAATTATTTTCTCTTTTAAAGTCTCTTTCCCCTTCCCTCATATCACAAGATGAGACAAACACTTCTTTCATGTATAGCAGATAATGAAATTGCAATTCAAATAATAATGAAAATGCCATTAAACAAAAAAACTGTTTTCATCCCTCCCTTTTCTTGTCACGTTCTTCTCTCAAGGTGGATGAGGGACTGGAAACAGGCAGGGGGTAAAGTGTCATGTAATGGTAATGATGACATACAGTTTCATCTTTCCAATTACTTCATAAAAACCAAACACAACAAAAACAACGAACAACTCACACCCATAAAACTTGGTCTTATTTGTTTCAGTAGAAAATAAGCTCAGAGATGATGTTTCAGTGAGAAGGGAAAGGAAGACACAATTTCTGTATGAAAAACGAGTACAACTTCACTAGACTTTCTTCAGTACCTGTGAAGACAGATCCACATACAAATTCTGTTACAATACTAATTTCTTGCTCCTAAATACATCCATCAAATTTTTATAGCTATTAAAGCATGACAGCAATGTTTCCATTAGTCAAAATTAAATTTTAGTTCAGCAATTAACACGATAGGGGGAAAAAAAAGACCTTAAATGTGTCATAATAGAAAGATTACAGGTTTGATGTGATCGTGCTCCTCATAAGATATGAACATTTTTTGAGAACAGCAGAAAAACAATAACTAGCAGGAAAGCCACATGGCAAAGAGTGGTAGAAGATACCTAAATTAGGGATAGCCACCAAATGGCTGATGAACCATACCCTGCCCACAAGTCCAAACAGGAAGAGAAGTCAAGGGCTTGATGCTTTTCTAGCTTGTTGACCAATCTGTATGGAAGTGGCACGGCATAGCAGTTCCATAAGGCTGATTTGACTGACATGTGATGGACTCAGGGGAGAAAGGTTAGTTTTCTGATGCAAAGGTTATACTGAAAAGCAGCTAGCTTTCTGCTGCAAAATTCCCATCTATCTAAACTGTTGTATAGGGACTGGAAGAGGCTGGTCAGAGCTGGGGCCCCTGCAAACAGCAAAGAGTAGACTTGGAGAAGGGGGATAGTAGAGACAACTGGATGGGTTGGAGGACAGTGTCCCTCACAATGGTGCTGTGGAAGCAGTTTTACTCTGGTCATTCCTGTTGAAAAGGCCTTGGCTACATAGGAGGATCACTCCATCTGGGATATGTGCTAGCAAGGATTTACTCATGGGCAGAGGATTGAGCATGGTTCCAGTGACCTAAGCTGCAGGTTCTCTGATTGATGGGTCTTGTAGTTGCCATTAGTTTCTCCTTTGTTTGGAGTATGCCACTTGCTGACTGTTTTGGGAAACGATTAGTTGTTCAAAATCCATCTGAATAAAGAGGTTGGATACTGAACAGAAAGTGGCCAACCCTGTTCACAGCAATTAAGGTTAAAGGAAAGAGATTACTTGAAGTGAGTGTTTCAGCTAGCTGCAAAGCCAGCTGCTATGCTTCTCCTTGGTAAGTCAACTGCATACCCACAGCTGTCTTTTTCAGTTCTGTGTGGTGATACAAAGAGAGGAAAAATTCTGTCTTTTCCATTATATTCACATCAACCATCATCTATTAAATCTTTCCAACATAGAGTGATGCCAAGTACTGTCAGCTTTTTGTGCATTCTCACTCAAATTACTTGAAATACTTTTTTCCATACTAAGAAGGTAAAGGTCTTTCTTAAACTATCTTATTTAACTATTCAGAAAACCAAATGAATGCAGTGTCCCTTTCCAGGAGCTTTTACAGTAAGCTTCTGCAGAAGTGTTGGTTTTCTCTTGCTCTGGGGAAGGTGTGGTATTTGATTTGTGAAACTTTGCCTGTGAAAGAAAGGGTTTACCAGCAACATCTAAGAAAAAAATAGTTCTGCCTGATCAAATGAAAATCACTTTTTTTTTTTTTTTTCTAATCTGAAAAAGTACTTTTCCGTCGTTGGGTTTTCCATGGGGGAGGAAGAGGCAGAGAAACAGAAGATTAATTGGATCTTTAGAGTCAAGTGTGAAGTTCAATGCCAAGATAAATCGGGATAATTTAGCTGTGGGTGAAGTTTCAAGGTTATCAGAAGTAAAAGAAATTGTTGGTTTTCTTACAGTTTGGTTCCCCTCCCCCTCCATTTCTAGGTGTCTGTTAAATTGAAAAAGCCTAAACAAATCATTTGATCTCAGGAAGGACATTCTTTTTTAAATATAGCGCTTCCAGAGATGTAGTTATGTTGTTACTCAAAAGTGGCTGAAGTTTTAGGAAGTGCCTTGTGGTGTAAGCTGCTTAGTTTTCGCTTATTAGCCTAGGACATGAAAAAGAATGGTTTTTTGTACTCAAATACCCAGTAGTTTCCTGAAGTCAAGTCTCTTAAGAATTGTTGTTACCTAGAATTAAAGATTCCTTAAAAGGCACTGGTAAACATCTTCTGTATCAAAAAGAAATGCTGCTCTTCAGAGCAGGTAATGCCTGCTCCGGTACGTAACAAAGCTTTGTACAGAAGGTTAATGTTTGCAAATTACAGATAGAGCAACCAGCTAAGGTGTTTAAACTACCGAGAGTTTCTTACATTTCAGGTAGCTTATGATTTTTTCTTTGGGGGCTGGTCAGCAAAAACATTGTCAAAGGCTTCCAAAATATTTCTAATACTTACTAAAAAATCCATTACTGATTCATTTGAATATGCAAAAGTGCTTAATATCAGTTAAAAGCATTCTTGTGTGATGTCATTTGATGATAATTACAACAGAGAAAGGCTTACTGTGCCTATGGTAGATATTTATATAAATGAAGTCTGTCTTACAAGAAGTAGCTGCATCATTTATTTACACAGCATGTGGAGGAATTAGGTTGTCTGAAAAAAGAACTTGCAAATTGTACAGTTTGTAAAATGCACACCCAAACATACATTCAAAGCAATATATAAGGTACGTACTTATTTTAATACATTAAATATATTTCTCAAGAAGTAATGTCATGAAAGTCTCCCTTCGGTTTGGAAAATTTGTTCAAGTCCATAGCCACTGTTATACATAAAATTTTCCTGTTTTGTAAAGCTACCACAATCTGTAAATCAGTGTCAACTTTTTATTTAACAAATTTAAGATGCTGCTAGAAATGCCCATATAACCTGGATGCCCCTGTCAATATATATTGATTTTACAGTAGTTCTCCCAAACGTATCTTTCAGTCTTCTTAAGAAGTTATATCTATACTTTTGATGTCTTGCTTAAAACATAAGATTTATGTGGGTGGTCTTTGAAGACACTTTACCGTACTACACCCCTTGAATTAATAAATGTTTTGAAAAATATAACTTTAACTGCAACAACTTCCTTTTATGGTATTAAAAGTAGGTCTAATATAAATGTGTCTTTCTTAATACATGTTTCTGGGCTTATTAGTGCACACCTCCGGCATTTTCAGTGCTGGAGAAATAAAATCCAAGAGTTATTGAAAGTGTACTCTTCACAAAGAAAGCAGCCATACTGAAGAGTGGTGTTTTCTTAAGGAATGGTTCCAACTTTTGGGACTTGGTACATAAAAGCAGAATTCACCAGCACTCAACAATTCAGCTAAAATATCTTTTGCATATTCATAATGTAACAGTATTCTGGTTGTGAGTGGTTTGTAATAGTAATTAATTCCTTTAAAAAAACCCCAGGTTTTATCTAGCATCCCTTTGTTAGATGACCATGTCACTTTCAGAATAAAACGCAATAATCTGCTACCTTTACTGACAATATCTTTATGTAGGAGTGCTGTTGTACAAACAGCTTAAAAATACAAGAGCCAAAGTGGTGTCATGCCCTCAGATATGTAGGGAAATCATTTCAACGCACTTGATGTTCAGGATGAATAGCCATCACATGGCAACGAGACAGTTTGGATATTGTGCCTCTGCCAAGTGAGTGTACAGTAATGAATGTCTGCTGAAAGAAAGCATGGACCTGTGATCCCAACAGGAATGTCTGATGGATCCCAAGACCATCCCATTTGTATTTGAAAGGTAAATCTCTTTAACCTTTCTGATAGGGATACAGCTGCAACCTACTATTTCAGAAAAGATACATGTTCTTTTTTTGTTTGGTAAAAAGTTACACAATTAATAGACCTTTAGGATATGATATTATTTGAGTAATGCATAATACATTTTCTACATCTTGAGAACATAGTTGTACAGATGAAAGTCTGTCAAATCATCATAAATTTTTAAAGATTTCCAAATCCAAAAATTCTGTTCAGGAAGTGCTTGGATTAACAGTCTAAATGAACATAATTTCTTTTCATTGGTTTCCTGATTAGAATCAGGAAACTTTAACTAAATAAATATTCTGATTTTCACTAAAACTTTTCAAAATGCTATCATGAGAGATGAATTCCAGTTGTATTTGTTTTATATTCATACTGGCATTTTCCCGGTTTGATCCTATGTTTATTACGGCTTTATTAGCTAAGGCTACGTAGTATTACTGCTTTTTGAAAAGTTGAAATTATGTATTGAAATTACATATTTTAAAATGTTTTATGGAGCAATTGAATTATAAAGTGTTTTTTATATGTACGTTTAAAAATACTTTAGCTGTAGCTCAAAAAATGAAAGATCCAAGTTTTACTCCTGATCATAAACTTGTAGATTTTAGAAACTAGTTGACATATTTTATGTCTGACTATAGCAGGATGTAATCCAGACCATCCCTCACTGTGAAATGGTACTGCAGTTAATCAGATTTGCATAGTATTCTTTCTCAGAAGTGTACAAAAACCCATTCCACCATCAGTATGAATTAATCCATAAATCCTCCTCACCTTCTGACAAGGGGTACCTTCCTGAGACAGTGTGCTTTATGGGGTAAAAGCCCCAACTTAACTATTAGATACATACTGAAACAATCAGACTTCCTTGTCCTATCTTTCTGGACCCAAATGCTGTATCTTTGAAAATCTCTTAGACTTTTAATTAAAATAAAAATCACCACACTTTTAGTGTGAGGGGAAACAAGCATTTTCATTAGCTTCCACAGTGGGCTTTGAGCTCTGGAAACCCTAAATACCAAGGCACGTAGTCACTCCTTGGATTAATGTATTCTCCCACCCCACCACTCCCCATTCTTAGTTGCTGTACAGTTTTCATGGCTATGCACCCTTTGATTGCCCTCCCTGTAGGGTGTGCTCTGGACTGCAGTATTCCCTTTCCTGGCTCTGGTCATGATTCTCAACTCTGATAGGTGTAATTTGAGTTCAGCAGGCTAAGTGGGACCTCTTCTAGCCCATAAATGCTGTGAGATTAATCTTGCCATCAGCCTTAATAAAACCCCACAAACAACACGAGAACAAACATTTTGCATTTGGTTGCAGCTGGAAGTGTTTTGACCTCTGTGTGTAAATTAACCAATTTTGCCAAGTACTCTTCTTGTCCTCTTACACTTTCCCTTCAGCAAATTACGGACTTAAGTTATTGATTGATTCAGTTAAAGACCTCTTTAATCAACAAATTTTTACAGTTAAAAATGCAATCTGTCAACTTCTTTTTGTACTGTGCTTTTAAAAATGTCTGAAGTGTTGTTGAATAATCAGAAATCTCAGGATGGAAAGCCTTGAAGTTTAACTGCTTGAATTGTTTTGTTTGATGAGAGAGAATAAACAATGAGTTCTGCCTTTTAATATGATGAGAGTATTCTCACAGTGGTGAGAATAAGCTGTACCGTCCTGGCTTTGAGCAGTGGAAAACTTGAGAAGGGAATAAAATGAGGTGTAGTTTCTTTCTTGGTTGTCAGATTGTGCATCTCAGTACTATCTTCTGATAAGTTAGGTGGCTCTTTGTCCATTCGGTGTTTTAAAATAAGCCAGATACCTTCTTATGATAGTTTTTCCTGCATTAAAGGAGGGGGAGGCAGTAATCAATATTTTCATTTATGTTGTATCACAGAGGTTATTATAGTGACATAAAGCATAGAGAGAATGTTTCTGTCAGTGCAAAAATAATACCATCTGGTATTTAATTTTGATTATTATATGAAACTTAGAGTAAATTTTTATGGTTCTCTGTCAGTTATGTCTACTGATATACACATTCCTCCATTAAATCACATTCATTATGATTACCATTCTGTTGATACTGAAATAGATATTATATAAAGTTATAAAACATTTATGAAATCTTACCTAGTGAAGCCTGTATGAGTTGGTGATACATCCTTTCTGTCTTAGGAGAATGAGCGCAGTGCAGCGCAGAGCAGTTTTAAGACATAGCTTGAATTGAATAGGCATAGATCAAGTGCTCTGCCAGGTACGTGTGGGCTGTCTTTTATCTGAATTCAGAGACTGAATATTATACCAAAATAATATATAGTGATCATAGCATTACCTGGGGTACCAGGAAAAAAAAACACCAAAAAAACCCCCCAAAAAAACAAAAAACCAAAACTGAAGAATATTAGGCATATTTGCCATTCCATAAAGCCCCACACTTTTCACCCAGCATCCAGAGGTACGACCTCCTCACCTGCTCATGCCACATCAATTGCTCTGGCCTTTTATTTTCTATCTGTAATGTTCAGCTTCCCCTGATGGGAAATGATCCTTAGCTTATGTTCCTGTCTAGATGCACTGTCTACTCGAGGTCCAGTCAATCTTTGGGTTTTTTTCCCTAACTCTTTAAAATCTTGCCTTTTGTGGTCTGTAAGATCAAAATCTTCTCTTATCCTTTGCTGTCTTTTCATTGATTTGAGTCTCTTTTTCTGCTGGAACAGCATTTTTTCCAATCAGGCTGTGTCTAAAAATTATTGAATACTTAGAATTTTTCAGCTCTGGGCATTTCTTTGTGCAGCCCCGACTTCCTTCTTAAGCCATTATTTCTTCTGTATGACTTCTGCAGGATTGCATGCCTTTCCAAGGCAAGAATGAAAGATGAATACTGCACCAAGTCTTTCAGCAAATTACTTTCTTACACATCAAAAGTTCAGACATTGGATAAAACATTCATCTTAGGTTCTTGTACAAGGAAATTAAATTCTGTTTATACATAATATGACACTATTTACATTACTGAATCTGTTCTGTTGTTGATTATTGTAAATTGTAGCAGAAGAAAACATTTCAGATTTTCTGTGACATTTATTCTGCTTATCTTTCATTTTCATCATATTTTTTCTCAAAAGCTGTAAGCTTTTCTTCCACTGTTTTCGCTGACTTCTTCTAGCTTGATTTTTCTTTCATGATTTTTCTTATTTATTCTTCCGTATAATCTTCTTTTCTATCTTACCTAATTGATTCTTTTATTATATTACTCATTTACCCTTCTTTCACAGCTCCTCC
This sequence comes from Oxyruncus cristatus, assembly GCA_013399855.1. Lineage (NCBI taxonomy): Eukaryota > Metazoa > Chordata > Aves > Passeriformes > Cotingidae > Oxyruncus > Oxyruncus cristatus. Next base: position 938,931 of record VXAY01006507.1, read on the forward strand.
TCCCCTCACGAGACTGGAGGTTTGTGTCACCACATACACAAGCCTGGGCACTCAATTAGGCTTCTAGGTGAGTTGGGTCTGCTAAGCAGGGGAGAAAGCATCACTTGCAAAATAAGATTAATCCTTTCTCATCCCGGTTTCAACCAGCAGGTTTTATCAGGCTCTGGGAGACCCTGGATTAGAAACTGTCTGAACTGGGACTGAGCTTTGTGTGTAGGTAGCCTTTAGCAACTGCTCATGGAACTGATTAAAGATTTAGGTCGTAGAAGCAGCTATCCTGGCGTACAGCACTGACCTCCTGCACTCCTCCATGAGGGAGCAGCACAGCACAGCACCCCTGAGGGATACCCAAGACCAAATAAGCAAACATGTTGTCCAGAGCAATATAATACTGATCACTGCATCCAATTGTATCACCTACATCCAATAAGGAACTGCAAAGATGCCTTTTTTTTTTTTTTTTTCTTTTCAGGAATTGTGGGATTTCAGTTACAGCCACTGGACAGGATTGTGTACTTTCATATTGGTATTCAAATGCATAAATTTCTACAGTTTCTGTTTCTGTAACAGGTTGCACTCTAGAAATTAGGTGGTGTATATAAATTTTCCTGTTCAGTTGTGTTCTATCTCTGATATATATATTTATTGAATTTACCATTGAGAGAGGTGATTTAGCCAGCAAACATCTTGTGCAGTAAACGATCAGCAAATGGTTCTTTTCCTAATAGATTAGAATTATACTTACTTCTGGTGACTAGTTTAATGCCTTTTGATCTCATTCGTACTTAGTACACATATACTACTTTGCTTTTAATGGACTGAATTATAAAGGCTAATAGCATTCCTAAAGCATTTTAAAAGAGCTGACTTGTGTCAGTGCAAATTCATTGTTGTGAGGATTAGTTGAAAGCTGACAGTAGCGCTGAAGAGTAAATAATAATTTGACTTTACAGAGTAAAATAATTATAAACTAGTTGGGCAATAAGGTGCCTGGCAAAACCACACATTGCTCTTGTGGAGAGCAAAACAGGAGTTGCCCACGTTGATCTTCATGATACCATAAGCTGTTGCGTTTCTCCCAAAAACTGCTTCTTTCTATTGAACAAATAAAATAAAAAAATTCCGTGCTTTGGTTTTAATGAAGAAATTCTTCTCTGGTGTTTTCATTCTATTTGGTATCTCTGTAAAATTAGTCTGGTTTTTCTGGCTTTCTGAAGTCTGAACTCATCTCTCTGCAGGATATAAAAAATTGCTGTTCACTCCTGTAGGTGAATACAGGCTTACTAGTTTGCATAGCCCCATTAATCTTCATTACACCTAGTAGTGTGTGCTTAACCTATTACTGGTTTGGAAAGTATTTAGGGCAAATCATCTGTCTTCATACAACTGTGGGAATGTAGAGAGGATGATGATCTAATTCCACAAATATTGTGGCAAGAGCCTTTTGGTGAAGGGGCAGAGGGTGAATTTTGTGCAGAAGTAATCGTTTTGTTAGTACTAATGCATGCAGTGGTGTTCACCTGGATATGATCGGCTTCTGTGTACATGGAAGGAAGGGTTTGCTGCAGTTTTATTGGTATTATGTCTGGATGCTGCATCTGTATCTGTTAAATGTACAGGCAAACTTGTTTAACCTTAAAGTTCCCAATTTTTCACTGACAGTAGCAAAAAAAATGTTAAATTCATGACCTTTGCTTGGTTCTGTATTATTTAAGCTTATTAAAATAACAGGAAGTTTTCTAACATTTTGCAGCTTGGTTCAAGGTGTGACCATATCCCATGATGGACGTTAACCGGTTTCTTTGTTATAGATTACAGATGACGCATAAATATAGCAACAGCTGAGAAATAATAGTTGAGTCTAAATTCTTTTTGTTTGCTTTTCTGTCAGACTGAGGATTTTTGACGAGTGTTCAAAGCACTGACAGTAGCAGATACACTCTCAGTGGGAGTTTACCAGTACTCAGTGTTCATCAGCTAGAGGATGAGAGCCATCAGCTTCTTTCTTTCAGATTTGCACTTAATCTGCCATCCAGAAATTTAACTGAGAAAGAAATAACCCTCTTCCACCTCTGACTTTCTGACGTAAGGTAATTGTTCTGTGTAATTTGATTTGAGCAAGAAGACAAGGGACTTGAAACATGATAACACACAATTAGGTAAATGATAGGGAGTGTACTTGATGTTAACAGTCATTAAACATATATGTGTTAGAAAAATCAGAGTCCAGGTTAATGGCATAATCTCCTTTTTTATTTTTAGCCACGTAAATATGTGGTCTTTAATATTCCAGCCTTATTTTGCTGATTGTTTTTAATTAGTTCCCTTATTTTAGTCTCTACCTCATTATTGCTTTTCATGGATGGGGCTGATAGTTGGGTTCAAACTTTTTAAAAAATGTATGCAGGAGAAGTATGAACTGTAGGACAAGAGTACTTTAAAAAAAAATTAATGAAGGTGAATGACTAAGATCTCGTACATATTTGAAGTAGGAGTCCCAAAGACTGAATTTGACATATAGATTGATACACATCAGCGATGTTATTTGATAAGTCATTTGTCATAAACAGGTTATACTGGTGAAAGATTTAGGTTTATTTTTCATGAGAGAAGAATAATATGATCGATGACACAGTTTTTCATATGGATTTCAAAAAGACGTACTTGAGAAAATAGAATTAATTAGACTGAAGTCAATAAAGTGCTAATAACATACTAAAGAACTGTGTTACCATATTTTAAAAAACTTGTGATTGGTTATTTAAGCTGACTAGAACTAGAAAAACAAATTGATTTTTTACATTAATTTATGATTTAAGTCAGTTGGGCTTCGTCTCTTTAAATACTTATTCTTAAAAAAAAATTATAGTTTTGATTAATGTGATTGGTCCAAACATACTGAAAGTTGCCATTATTTTCAGTGATTTTTGCTTATTCACATGGTACTTAAGATTTTTGAGTGTTTTCTCAAAATTAGTGTCCTGTTTGGATTTTCTGTGTCAGGACCCCAAAATTGAAGAAACTGAACTTTTAAGTTTGTTTTTTTGAGGCTTGTTTTGTTTGCTTTAGTTTAAAGTGTAGCTATCATTCTTCTATATGTGCAGATATTGTTCTGAATATCTGGAGAGTACTATTGCTGTTAGTTTTTAAACCAAACTAAACCCATGGTTCTTGTGTGTGTGGCCTTTTGTTGCACTGAAAGCACATGTTAGAAATGTGACTATTTTTTCCACAGCTAAACTGACATAAATAGAATATTCAGTAGTGTCAGGGAACAATACTAGCATAATTTGCTGATTTGATGACCAGTTCAACAGGGATTTTCAAAGTATTCACACATAAATTCAGATTATTTTCCTTCTATGTCTTTATTGTGTACAACATAGTAATTTACAAAACACCTAAACAACAGATTTGTCATGAGAACTTTATGTATTAGCTCTACAAATGGTTTGCTTGTGTAGCCTTACAATAATAAAATGGAAAGTACACAAATCAGTCCTCTAATGTCTCAGGGAACTGTTTTGAACACAACTTTTTAGTATGTTGAGTGTCCTTTCAAATAAAGGGACAAAACCCAACCTTTACATTAATTTTGTGTTAGCAAGGGCTGTTGTACTTCAAGTTCAGAGAGAATCAACTCAAAGCAGGTCTCTTTTACTGCTGTGCTTGAGATTTGATTTTAACCCCAGTTCCACTCCACAGCTCCCAGAAAACTGCAAATAATAAGTGATGTAAGTAAGAAAAAGGTGAGGTAACAGTAATTTGGCAGTCTTCAAAATGTGCAGAGTGATCAATCTGTGTGGATTAGCTGAACTTACAGCTACCTTTATCCTACATACATAAACAAGGGTGATGTTAAACAAACTTCACGTGAACAGATTAATTTTTCGTATCTGGCATTGCTGAAATTACTGAGTTTTCAGTAGCTCCCATAAATCCGCTGCGTACAATTGTCAGATGACTATGCCAAAGTCTGCTCAAATCCTCCCACCGACATATTGAAGGGGGTAGTTTGGTGTGTGTTTGTTTTGCTTCTATTTTCACTGTTTCACAGCTTAAACTGCAGAAAGTGTTCCTCCTTAAGCTGAACTATTAAAATAAAAGATATTTCCCGTTTCACATGTTGGACTAGATATTCAGTTGCTAAGGATACTGTTGACCCTCAAAAAGATAATGTACAAGAGGGAGAAGCATACGAATACTAACTGATTGGGAAATCAGTTATAATCATTCTTAAAATAGGACCTGCCAAAATCCCTCCATCTATTTCAATAATTGAAAGTAGACCCAGGAATCCTATGGTAAATATTTTCAGTCTCGGGTTCATCCTACCCCCTCTCAAGTATCTGGAAATCTTTAGAGAATATAAAGTCCTGGGCTCAGAACCAGCATGGCTTGGGAAAACTATACCGACCTTAATTATGGCTGATGCAGGTGTAATACAGGATAAAGATGATTAAGAGGTCTGAGAGCAGTAACAAGCAAAAGAGAATTGAGTTACGGTCATGGCAACAAATGGAAAAATAAAAAATGTGAGGTTTTTTTCTGAGATATTTCCACTGTGCTTTTTGTTCAGCTTCCTCTTCTCTGAGATTCAAAAAATGGCCTGTCAGAGGACTTTTGTAAGACTTAATTTATTAGTTCTGTAAGCCACAGTGCAATAGCAACAACTGCCTTTAGGATAATAGCACACAGAATTGTAAAGAAGGCACCCCAGAAATCTCTGTGTTGGTTTTCTTTATTTGTTTTTGTTAATCTTTTGTTTGTGATACTTACATGTACCATATTTTGAACAGGAATGTGAAAATATCTGAGAGTCAGATGCTGCTACCCTGTCAGTCTTAACAGTATCATACCCAAATAATAGCTGGTGGAGCCATTTGCTGGGGGGGAAATGTTGCAAAGCTTGTGCAAAGGACTGAGAGACACCTACTTTTGTGCATGACACACAATAACAATGGACAGTTGCTCTGTTGTGTAGTCATAAAGAAACCTACTCTTTTGCACTAGAACATTCAAGAGTAGCAAGTTGTTTGTGAAAATGTGAGGAGAAAGAATTGCTCTGAGGTAGTGGGTATTTGGAGTGGCTGAAGAACGTAAGGCATAAAAATATAAAGGTATGTTTGAGAGCTGACAACCATTTTTATTGTACATTGTTTAATAATCTCATGTATGGGGGGGGAATCTTTGATTATGCTACTCTAAAACCACCTGAAATTTATCTTAAAATGGAAATAATTCCTATCACTGAAGATATGCTCAACCTTAATTTTCCAAACTTCATTATGATACACTATTGAAAAATTTGATCATCCATGATCTTAAAAAGTATTCATTTATACTAGGGTTTCATCACTTGTTCTGTTCATGAATAGAGCAAGGGCATTTATAAGTATGTCCTTAACATTTGTATTGAAACAAATACCGAACTCTTGATTAGTTATATAACTTGATAATACTAAGCAATTTATTCAAAATACAACTAATCAGGAAGGTAGGGCTTAGGAAGGTTTACTGTTTCTTAGAGTGAAAGAGGGTGTAATTAGAATGATAAAGTAGTCATGATTGGAATAAATTATTGAGGTTACAGAGATTAGAACTTAAACCATGTGATTAATGTTGAGGAGACATTGAATGTGAGTATGTTGGAGGCCTTTAGACATTAAAAAAGTGGATCCTAGAATGTAGTCCTTTCTTCAGTGGGACTTTAGCACACCGAACAGAACTCTTGTGCTAACTTTCTATTTCTCTCCTTCCAAATTTTACCCAGGTATTTTTACCTGTTGTTATCTACGAAAGTTTTTTACCTGTTGTTTATCTGCAAATTGTAATTGCCAAAAAACGTGTGGAAAAGTGTTTGCTAATCTGAGGAATGACTGCGAAAGAGGCCCACATATTTCTGAAGAAAATTCAGTTAACAATTAGGATTTTCATTAAAATATTTGAGTCATAGTTAATTTGCATTAGGATTTATTATCTGAGCAAACCTGACCTATTAAACCTTCTAAGTCTATTACTGTCAGTTAATGTCATGATTACAGGAAGAGCACATGGTATGCCATAGCAACACAGCTGTTACACCAAATTTTTCACTTGAAATAACCATTTTGAAGTTTTTCATTGCATTATTAGACATGATAAATTATTTTATGCTATCCACTCTCATGTCCATCTTTTTAGTATTTTCTTTGTCATTATAAATGTCTTTAGCCTTACAGGCTAATGAAAGGTTCTCATATCAAGTCTGATTACTACTCTAATGTTTTCCAGGCATGCTTGGTGATGAGTTTGACATATGAAACAATTTCCTGCAGTAATAAAGCTAATTAAAGTGGGCAGTCATCCTCACATCACTCTTTAATGAATTATAATGAGCTCATTAATCTGTGTGGTCTTGCTCACCACATCTATTGACTAAGCTTCTCTGGTGGTATGTAAGGATAGAATACTTGCCCAGGAAAAAAATGGACACTGAAATAAGTCTATTTTCCCTTTTTTGAAAAAAAGCCAGGAGACAGCAGAGGTATTGCTATTAGTGGAATATGCTTTTGAAAAATCAAAATGAGAATGGGTAAACAGCTAAGACCCTGTAGCTGTGGTGAAGGAAGAATCATACAGGAACTTAACTAGGTGTAATGTTGCACTGCAAGTGACAGCATAATTAATGCTTCTGCGACACACACATATCATGTAAAGTGTGACTTACAAAAAATAGTTTAGTAACTGGAACCCTAGGGGAACTGCCTAAAGAAAATAACATCAAGCTCTTGTTTGGCTGAGTTTCTTGGCATTTTTCTTTGTTTGCTCAAAATGAGCAGAGAAGAGGTTGTAAGGTTAGGTTTACCAATTCCACAATGAAAAATACTGAAGAATTAAATGGTGAGACTTAAAAGTGGAAAGAGATGATTCATGCAAATATACATCTAGAAGAACCCCCTATTCTTCTTAGACTGAAACCCTGCAACTTTCCCCATCTGTGAAAGATAGTCTAGTAAGAGCTAATCACAGCTAACCTATGAAGTTACCTAGTTCTTATTAGCATTTGGATGCTTTTAAATCAAATCCCACAGGCATAATTAGAATGCTATTAACAGGCAAATTACTCTTTAGTCTACCTCCGTTTTGTGTCATGTGTTTAAATATTAATAAAAAGTTATGCAGAACATATGCTCCTAAGTGTATTCGAAGGTAAAGCAGATATGCTGTTACAAAGCAGAAGCAGCAGCCGTATTCCATGAATTTTCTGTTGGTGTCTTGTCTGCAACAGACTTGGTGCTGTTTCCTCATTTGTAACAAAGAAGCTTGAATGATGTTCTGCTTGAATCGGGAGTTCATTTTATGCAGGCTGTTGAGATTTTGTTTCATTTTCCTGTGGAGAGAAGAAGTGCAGGCAGCTCAAACAGTCTCAGTGAGGGGTGACCAAGGCAGCTGCAGCAAATGCAGGTGACTGGGGTTCAAGTCCCTGTTGTGATGAGGAAGCACACGTGTCTCCATCCACCTCCCTGCGGTAACCTCTGCTCCTGAGGTCATGGGCAGGCTATTCTTCCACCTCAGTGGTACAGAAATGTTTTGCCCCTATAAGGTTCTTCAAAACAGATGGATTTTTATTCAAAATGGTCAAGGGCTTTTTCTAATCAAATAAACACTTTAAAGTGAGGAAATGCATTGTTATAAAATCCCCAACTGGCTACAGTCTAAGTGCTAATTTGCTACTTGGTTGCAAAGAACTAAACAAAAAATGTCTTTGGGCATCATGGCCATTGTGTTTCCCATGGTATCTTGGCATTATTAGGGTGTTTATTTCTCTATTTTTTACAGAGAAACATTTTATCAAGACAGCTAAATTTATGGTGCTTCTAAATACATTTTTAGTTCATTTTTAGGAAAAGAACAATATAGTTATACAAGTCTTTAAATCATATTCTGATTTAAAATGTAGAGGGATCGCAGTATATATAAAAAAGCAAAACAAAGCAAACCAAAACTGAACCCTTCGTATTTCTGTTATTTTATGCAAAGAATTTTATTTCTACTTGGCTTAGTGCATTGATTTATCTCTTTACATGTGTCAAAGGTTTAGCCCTGTGATTTTTGCATGGTTTTTATCAACCCGTAAATTTTGCTAGTAGGTAAGAAGAGTTTGCATAGACAGAACCGATCTTTTGACATGGGGATTAATAGTTCTTATCGTGTAGCAATAAATTTTAATAAGGGAATACTTATATACACAACAACTCTAACTAGTTTTCTTATAATAACAAACTTATATGTTTACAAATACATCCCTCCTTCTTTTCTTCAAAAACAGTCTAGAGGAAGAAGAAGAAAAAGTCTTTAAGGTAACAGTTCCAAATCACCGCAGCTTGAAAATCTCTCTCTCTCTCTCTCTATTTCTATTGGAATGTAGGGGAGTCTGCCTCCCACTTCTAGCCCCTTGTCTACAGCTACTGAGGGTTTACCATGGGCTTCGAGGGAACACTCTTATCACCATGTCGTCACCACAGAGTATAGGGCTCCGTGGAGGTTCCTTCCATGAGGAGTTTCAGGGGGTTTCCCAAGAGTCACCACCCCTCCCTAGGTCACAGGGGTTCTGTTTTTTTTTGGCTCAGTCCATACCCAAGAACGTTCTCCGGTGCTATGCTCTGCTGCTCCAAATAGTTTCTTCTCTTGCTCTCTGGAATTCTTCTGACTTTCTACTTTTGGCCAAATGCCCAATCTTGGCTCTCGGGCGCAGTCAGTTACTCTAATTCACCACTGCT
>VXAY01006507.1:947807-988384 GCA_013399855.1 Oxyruncus cristatus
GCCCCAGGAGGGCCCACAAGCCCCAGGCCCAGCCGGGCCAGGTCACACCGCCATGTTAACTCCTTAATTTCTTCTGCACAACTCCTCTTCTCTTCGGGTTTGTGAAATGTGTTATTCGTAGAGATGTCATAAAAGTCTCTGATTGGCTACTTAGCCGGAATTTCACCTGGAGTTAACCATTTTCTACCCAAATACTGGGGGGGATGGGCTAAACCATGGCAACGTCGTAGGCCAGAAACAGTGAGAGCAGTTCTGTATTAGCATGTTTGTTATGCTAGTGAGTGGTGTACTAATTAGTCTGTACTGTTTTCTATACTGACCAAACTAGCTGATATTCATAGTTGGTATTGTATTGTCTGAGAAGATTTAAATTTTGTAATATCCTTGTAGTTATGCTATCATAGGACAACTATCTTATGACAGCTGAATTATGTTGGTCTAAGTTACCTGGCAAGTTACCTTTTTTTTTTTGGTTGTTTGCTTCTTTTTTCTCAACAACTCATTAAGATAGGCAAGTCTTGCCCTGTGTAATGACCACAGTGTCAGTCCAGAAATCAGATTTTCTATATGGATACAAAGTTGATGGTATTCGAAAATGGATATAGCTGCATAAAATTTTCCATCAAAATGTCCCGTTGGTTGCATAAAGCTTTATTCTCAAATGAAAAATGCATTTTCGCTTAAGGTCAGTAAGTAATGAGTATGCAGTTTGTGAGGGAGTCATGCTGAATGTATAGTCTAGTAAAACCAATTGACTTTATACATCTGTACTCGGCGTGAAGTGCATTCTCTGTAATTCAGAATCTGTTCTTGCCTACTGATAGGAAGAGATAAAACCTCAGTGCTTCTAGAGAAGCAATGTGTGTCAGAGCTTAGTGTACTAAATGGGAGGATTCACAAAATTTTTTATTGAGAGAAACAAATCTGATAGTGTTTAGCCAGTATGGTAAAGGAAGGAAATCTTCATGTTTTATATGTGCAAATTTTGCATAAAGTGTAGAAAGATGTTCTGAAATACCAAAATGACAGCTGTGCCTCATTTTGCTATTCATTGCTATTTTCTTTAAAGGGTCAGTGATATTATATAATATGATTATTGAAATATTTGAAAGTCTTTAAGCAGTAGCGAATTGGAAGCATTAAGTATAGTTTGAGAAGACATCATGTTCTCCACAATACACCTTCATGACATAAAAATAAACTACGGTACTTCTGGGATCTCATTTTATCTAAATATAAGCGTCTCTTCGCTGTGTTACTGCTGTGGATCTAGTAAGCCTTTGGGAATAAGTTAGGTTGGTATGAAAGTACTGAAAAATTGCGGAAGAAAAGGTATTTGTTATTTGCACACAGTATCCATGTGTGCAAGTATTTATATATTTGATCCTAAAGACTTTGCTGGAATTACACATTATTTTCATAATTATAACCTCAAGCAGAGCTGGCTGGATCTCTTCCCTTTTCTTATTCTTTTGAGAACATTTAATAAGATTACTTCTGTTAATTTAGTGTGCTTGGAAGATCTCAAAACTTACTCATTGTTTTCCTCCCCAAATCATATTCAACAATCTGAAATTATTTGTATAGAAGACAGTAATGGTAAAATACATATATTTTCTTGTGATTGTTATGCACAAGATGTTGTTTTGTTTCCTCACAACTGGAAGAGCTGAAGTCACTATTTCGTAATGCTCCCCTTTCCTCCTGTCTGATATTTTCCTGCCGTTCCAGAAAGCAGGACAAAGAATATTTTAAAGCTTAAATGTTGAATTCAGCATAAAATAATGGAAAGGTTCTTATTTTCAAGCTGATAGTAGAAGACTCCAGTGGATCAGGGGGAGACTTGAGCTCAGTGGCCTGTGGTTTTTTTTAGAACTAGAAAAAATTTTTCTATTCATCTCTTCCCAGAGCAGCCAGGATCCAATTTGGGCTCATTTTGTTCTGTTTAGACAAATGAGATTTTGTGTAGGACATTATTCTCTGAATATGAAGAAATACATTTACTGGTATGGCAGTAATGAAACTTTTACAAAAATGCTGCCGTTGGCAGATATTTTTACTTTACCTTTTTGGCCTGAAGGTTTTTTTGTCGTGCTGCTTGGCAGAAAGAAACTGACATACCAATGAAAAAGTGACTGCATTTCAGTTGTGAGTGAACTTAGATTTGTACAAAGTTATAGATCTTTCACGTGAATTAGTCTATACGTATTACATGATTAATAAGGTTGGTTTCCATGTAAATGTGTGAACAGGTTTTGGTTTGGCTGATTTGGTTGGTACTAGGGAAGAAAATAGAAATAAATAGCATATTTTTTCCTAGATGGTAATGAGAGTTAATTGGAGAATATTACATTGATAAATATTATGGTTACAAATAAACAAAACCCCACCCTGATTGTAGAAGGTTTTCTGCAAGTTAATAAGTGCAATGAAGTCTTCCAGAGAATTTTCAATTCTGAAAGAAAACTGGTGGTTGAAGGAACACTCCTGGAAAATAAGATTATTGTGGGGAGTAAGAAAAAAAAGGTGTTTGTTTTCACATAAATAGATGCACCAGTAGCATTGGGGGAACTAGTCCAAGGAATGAGTCTTGAAATGCCAGTTGAAGATATCTGGGACTAGTAATGTAACAGCACAGAATAAGAAGTCTGTTGCACCAGCTTATCATTTGAAGTATGAAACTGATAGGAGAAGTAGTCAAACTGCTAGCTCTTACCTGTTATCTGTTCCTTTAATCTACTTAGTAAAAGGATAGAGGGAAATGACAGGTTTTTGTTTGTTGGATTTTTTTTTTTTTTAAAGTTATTTTTACTTTCGTGCTGATTAAATTAGTAGAAACTGTTCTGGAACATAGATTTACTTGGACCATGAATGAATACAATAAAGGGGGGAGAGCAGATCTTACTTCCTGAGATCTTAATCACGCCTCCTGAGTCTGCTGGAAGAGTCATCAGCATGTGAATAAGGATGATCTGTTTTTTGTAGTTAACTCAATTTCCAAAAACTTTCAACAGGGCCCTTCATCAAAGGCTTTTAAAAATAAGAGGAAAGTCTTCTCTTGGATTGATGTCAGATGAGGTGTAGAGTACAAAAGACATGAGTAAGTAGTCATTTATTAAAGAAAGAATTATGCTTCTAGAGGGTCCAGAATAATCAGAATTAAAATGGAGTATGAAATGTTGCAGAAAGATTTCATCATATTAAATGATTTAAAGATGAAAGGCAGTTGAGATTCAATGTCAGCAGACACAATGGAGTACACAAGGGAACAATAGTCCTATTTTTCTAAATGAAGAACGAGAACTTACAGACACTGGTGCCTCATTCCTCAGAAAGACATCTTTAATAATTATTAAAATTTAAAAAAAAATTACAAACAGTTGAACCATCATTCTTGATAGTTCTTACAGCATTCTTAATGAATTAAGTACAGGGACATTGTTCCCAAAATTTGTTTATTCTGAAGTTTGTGACATTTGACTTTAGCTTTACAAAAGGGTGCTTGAGTGTGGTTTTTTTCCCCCTTCTGTGGAAAACATAGAAGATGCGGATTTTTTTTTCTATAAATCTGTGCCCTTAAGAATTATTTTGAGTAATTACTTAGAAATTTATCCAAAGCAAAATATCATAGTGCATTGTGTGAATGGATGGCTCAGCTGCTGCTTTAGTGCTACACGGCACCCTGATTACATGGTTTGAATGAATTATACAGTGCAACTAGAAAAGGTTCATTTTCCAGTTAACATACATGTCGATCACTGTGAAGAAAATGTTATTTATTTAGCTCTGTGTTCATAAATGTCCGAAGTTAAAGTAGCATAGCCTAGAGAGTCTTTTTGATGCTACTTTCATAGTAGAGTATCAATTGAATTCTAGTATTTTTAGTGCATATAGCTGCCGTAATTTGTCCAATAAAATATTTATTGACATGTTCCATGCACCTGAACTTAGAACATGTTACTGAAGCTGCATGGGAAGAAGATATACAAAATGATGTCTGTTTCGGATATGACCGTTGGTTTCCTGCTTAGGGATTTTAATGATTTGTTTTGTTCCTACTGGAAAAATAACTTGCCGTGAGGCTCTGCTTGTGGTGGGTCAAGGTGGCCATGGGAGATCGCTCTGAGTTGCCTGTTAAACTTTCTAACAGGAATTTCTGAAGCATGGACTTGCTCTCACCCTTGTACTGGGCTTAAGCAGCAGCTGGCAGGGCAGCGTGACTTGAGAAGCAGGAGAGTTAAGGGTGACCATTGCCTGCAGTCAGCAGCCGCTCTTTGGGAGCATTGTTGGGACTCCAGCCAGGACTAACTGGACTGGCACAGCACCAGAACAACAGATGAGCTGAAGAAACAAAATCAATGTGCTTTGCATATGTGAAGAAGTGCAGCCAGCCAAATCATTTTTCTCTTGGTGTGACTGAAAGGAATTGATACAACAAATATAAACTGATGCAGTAGGTAGAGCTAGAGTGAGCACAGAAGGGAAAAAGTCATACTGTGTACATAAGGTACCATGGTGTACGTACATCAAGGGACCAGACCAGTGACTTCATTTTGCCATCTGAACCAAATAATGCAGGTTCAGGCTCTCTGCTTCGTGCTAGTATCATTAAGACTTTCATTAAAACAAGAGTAACAATAAGCCATACAACTACTCACTATCTGACAAAAAACTCATTTCTGAAAACATGGTCTGTAATATCCAGAAGTCTACTCATGTGTAATCTCAAATAGGTAGATGCTCTTACTTACATTAAAACTGAGTATATCAACATGATATGTATTAACACAAGTGGTGTCTCTGTTTGGAGATAGATAATGGTGCTCCTCTACAATTTTCATGTAAGATCCACAAAACTACTGGTTGCTTTTCAGCTGTCAGGTGTTATAAAGTGAACCGTAAAAGATGTCCACAATCCTGTACATAGTCTAGACTCCTATACTGTTGGCATAAAAATCCTATACGTGTTAAAACTTGTGTTTTCTCTGAATGTTCCAGGCAGGTATCCAGAAATGGATTAATTTTGCCTTATAGATCTGTATAACTTAGAGGAAGATTCAACTGTTACGACATTCATGTACCTTTCTGGACCTAGTATTTAGTTTTAAATTTCTTAGTTTGGTTTGTTCCAGGATTGTTTCCTTAAGATGCTACATCCTAAGTAATTGCTGATTTTTTTGCAGTACCTTAAGTTGGTAAACAGTCTGTTTAGCATCTGAAATTCAGCACATTTATCAAATGAGTTTTATGATATTCTAATTTTATGGTGCTATTTTGGAAGCCTATTCTTATTAGTATCAAAGGAAAAGTAGTACATTTATCTTCCATGATATTTGCTTAGTTCTGTTTATAGCCCTTTGATTATAGTAAGCACAATATGCCTGTTTGTTCTGAAGTATGAAGAAGTAAAAAGTAAGTTTTCAAAACAGAAATGATTATGCTATTTTGGCACTTAAACATAACCTGCTGCAGCTGTCTTCACACACATTGTCAATTTGTCATCTTGTGACCTGATCTGATGAGAAACAGATTTGCTATTATGTTTAGCATTTTCCCATAAATGTACAAAATGTACATCATTTTGTACATTTCCCAGATTCCTGTTTTTTAAACTAAAACAGGAAAGTACTAGCACTGAGACATAGCAATCACTGTCATAGCTGATGACTGAAAGTAAGTAAGTAAGAGGATGATAATTTGAAGAATATTCTGACCATAAACATCTCTGATAATAACAGCAGGTCCATAGTGAACTTGCAGCTAAACTGTGAATTTTTTTACAGTATCAGAGCGTATAAGTGAAGAAAATGATAGTCAGCTACTTTTACATTTTTATGAAGTGCATTTGGAATTTAGACTACAAACCTTTTTGATTATATTTCACAAAAGAAAGTAGTTTGAAGATGCACCATTTTAATTACAGATCATGCTTTGTCTAACAGTTATTTTAAGAATGAGATGTTAATTGACTTCTCTTTTTATCAAATATTTCCAGAGTCTTGGACAAGCCTGTTACAAACATGGTTACTGCAATGGAGAGCAGAATTCTTACCTTTTTTCATAATAAGGAACAGCATTCATAAAAATAATGAGAATAACATTATAGCATGTAATACTCTACGTAATATGTAGTAAATATAATTTATTAAACTCAAGAAAATGACCTCGAAACTGTAGTGTATACAGGAGCGTAGATTGAATTATTTGGACTGATGTTTTCATAGCACCCATGGTCTCATTGGACCAGCAGCCTTGATAAAATATTGATATAAACTCATTTTGCAGCATTTTTGATAAGTAATCAAAACCACATCAGTACTGACAGAATTCAAGTTTATCACACTTGTTACAGCCTTTTGAATCCCTGAACTCTACATGGTCCTTATTTCTGCACTCTTACACTTGTTACTACCTGATAACTAGAGGTCCAATTTTTTTATTTTCAAACTAAATGTTGTGCAAATACCAGCAGATTTCTGTAAGTTTTCTTGTTGTATGGTTTATATGTGGGTTTTTTTTTTTAAATATCGATACTCTAAACCATTAAATTTACCAAACTAAATATTTTTCCATGGTAGAAGCGTACAAAGAGATCTTCAGTTACATTTTTATGACCAGCTAATTGGCTGGCCTGGCCAGTTTCGTAGGTCTTTATTACTCAACAGTGCAGTCATGTAATTTGAGTTTCTCCTCTTGGGTGTTTATCCGAACAGCACAAACTATGTGATCGATATTTCTTCTTCGGATAAGGTGTTCAGATTTACATGAACCCATGAAATTGGCTGTGGACAGCTTGCAGACTGCCTCAAGGACCTGGGTTTTGCTCCAGATTTAGCTATTAGGTTCATTTTCATGCAAGTCAAATTGAATTCTAGTCAATGGTTACGTTGCTAAGTGGTAACTATTTTCTTTTCTCCTGTAGTTAATACCAGAACTGCTGCTGTTTGGCTGGTGTGGGACAAAAGATGTATGCATGCTTTGCTTTTCCTCTGGATGTCTGTTGTGCTTTCTTTTTCATCTCTCCAAGATCAAGAGCTCTGCAATAGTGCTTCTAAATTGATATTTTTCTAATGTTGTTTTGCATGATTAAAATTACACATTTCATAGCTCTTCCTTAAATGAAAAGGAATAACCTGATAGAATCTTCAGTAAAAAGGCTTAAAACATTCAGAAAACAATGAAATGGACTTCTGTGCAGGGAGCTATTCACATTTCTGTGTAATGTCTTCGGATGCGTTAATTTGTTTATGAAGCAGCTTAGAAAATGTTATTGAAAATACCACACATGACAAAGGAGAATTGAGTTTCATTATTTGAATGTAATTATCTCACACTGTGTGAAACAGCCTTTTCTTGTCAAGAGCAAAGTAAAAGTGTTAAGCCTATTATAACATCTCTTTTGATGTTTTTGTAGGATGGAATAAAAGATGAATGCTCGGTTCTGAAGCTGCAGCTGAAGGAGAGAGATGAACTCATAGCCCAGCTTCGTGAGGAGCTGGTAAGCAGAAGAAGCAATCTTTTTTTTTTTCTTTTTTGTGGGTGGTTTTGAGTTCCTTTACCTGATAGTGTCACTCCAAGAGCAGAAATTAAAGAAATACAATTTCACACCCTCTACAGAGTAGCTTGCCTAAGGCTATGTTAATCATATGGATAAACACTGATAACACTGACTGTACATTTCTAGGGGCTTGTCAGCCTCTGAAGTGGCTATCTAGATTCACTGCTAGTGGAAGTTTCTTTGGAAAGATTGTGTTGACAGTTGTCTTGATCAGGGGCAGATTAAGTAGCACAGCATTGTATGCATATGCCAGAAATCTTGAAGGGCCATGCAGGTGCCTGATAAATTGTCAGTACTTCTCCCATGAGCTGCTTTTCACATCCACAAGATTGTTCAGTAGAAAATGAAATGCCTTTTTTTTTCTCCATAGTGGTGGTTTTTACGTAAAATAATAAATGTTCTTCACATTTGCTGAACCTTTTCTTAGCACATGGGCTACTAATTCCTGACTACTACCATTTTAAGGATAGAAAGAATACTTTCCAGTGACTGAAGGAAGTTAAATACCCGATATAGAAATTAAAAAAATTAAATGCATGAAAATGCATTTTATTATTCTATTTGGGCTGTATTAACAGAATTTTAAAATTCCTTTTTTTTAATGGAACATGGATGTCTTCAGTATTTTTAAGGAAAGGGAGAGCAATTTTTTACCTCCTTGGTCACAGAGAACTGAAACACTCAGCAGAGAAAGCACGTAGGGTCACCACATTCAGGAAGGCACTCAGCACATGCATTCCTTCCGTAAAAGCTGCAGGTGTGCAGCCACCTAAGATTTTGTCTTAGCACCCTTTGGGATATGGGATTGTTTCCCTAATTAGATCTTAATTAGCTGATCTACCTCAGGGCCTTTTTGTGCTTTTCTGTCTTATGCCTCATGGCTAACTCAGAACTGGAACAGAATTAATTCAGGTCTATCTATTATTGCATCTTTTATATACTCACTAAAAAACATGGGTACACTTTTATGCCAAAAAGCTTATAAAATCTAAGTTTCAAGTTGTGCACAAAAAATGTAGTGCTGCTCAAGGATGAAAGATCTCTTTGCTATCGTAACATCTGCAAAATAAATACAGGTCATCAATATTCTGTGTTTCATATTTGTCTACATTAAGAAATGATGTAGTATGTAATTATTATCTAAAATTAAATGACAAAATGGGGCACGGGGTACATCAAGCTTCTGTACAGTCCTGGAGCATTAATTTTATATCAGTCTAGTTCAGAACATATGCTATTTAACTGGTCGACAATTTTGTCATTGTGAAATTACCCTGTGTTGATTCAGGGAGCTGTAGCTCATTTGCTGTTACCTGTTGTCAGAGTTCATCTGTATATATGTCAGTCTCACAGGGAACTGTCATAATAGACAAAAAACTGTAACTTCCTAGGGCTATGAAATACGGATTTCTGTATGATTGAACGTGAGTGTCACGTATTCAATCCATGATTAATTGACTTCAGTTCTGACACTCTAGGACTTGTAAAAGGAGTGCAGGTGGGATTCCTGAGACCATGTTTAGTCATTTGAAATTAAGTTTTGAAAGGACTCAATATATCTGATTTACTCCTATTGTACTACATAGAGACATATTGGAAGGTGAATATGACTGAAACTACTTTTAGTTTAGAAAAAAATGTAGTGGGTGCCCACAGGATTGGAAAAAAAGGATTTTTATTTTTTGTCTGAGATGTCTAAGTACAGTCATAGATTTTTTTTTTTTTTGATCTTTACTATGTCTTCTCCTGCAATAAAAGTTATCTGTAGAAAGGTGGGGGGTTGGTTTGTTTAAGGGTCCAGTGTTGTAAGACATGCCAGGATTTCTACAGCAGCTAGAATTAGTGACAGTCCAGTAAAAGAGCTCACTGAAAACACACTTAGAAGTTGTTCCAGAACTGAATATTTTGATAATCTTCCAGAAACAAAGTGATAAAATCACGTTGTCGTGGGATCATTG
The DNA here is from genome assembly GCA_013399855.1 of Oxyruncus cristatus. Taxonomy (NCBI): domain Eukaryota; kingdom Metazoa; phylum Chordata; class Aves; order Passeriformes; family Cotingidae; genus Oxyruncus; species Oxyruncus cristatus. The sequence continues at coordinate 957,324 of VXAY01006507.1, forward strand.
AACTAAAGTCTACTTATTGAAGGACCTCAGCAATCCAGCCAGGGAAGTACCACTCAGCTTAGGCATGGGCACTGTCTAAGGTTAGGTGGCTATGGAACAGCGATTTCCAATGACATTTTTGATCTTGAGCATCTAAAAAAGCCTCAGTATTGTTACAGTAAGCCCCTGTTGTTTCCCTGATGAGCCTGTATAAAGCTGATGATGCAAGCTGAAATCCTCTGAGGAAAAGCAGGGCTTTGGTCCCTCTGGCCACCACCACTTGCACTGCACATCCAGTGCTCTCTTCCTGGAGGTTCCCTGGGCCCTGGCACCATGGCACTTGATGAGGTTTGCTCTTGATTGTGTGAGGTGTTTTTAGGAGCTGAATGCAATGGACTGTTCAGGAAAAGTAAGCTCTCTTTTCAGAGCTGTTAGAAATGAAATAAATTTAAAATGATCGCTAGAAAATTCTCATAATGTTTTCCTTGCTTCCATAAAATTGGCCAAAAATGATACAAAGCATGCTTTAACATTCTCCAAATGCTATAGTTATTTATGTGTTTGTAAGACTGTAAATATTTGGAAAGTGAACGTTGACAAAAGTTAAGAGCAGTAATTCTTGGCTAATGAAACTGTACGTGTTTCTGCATCTACAATTTGTTACAGGCTTAGCACTTGATGGATAACTGCCATTTTTATTCTTGTATCTTAGGGCAACCCATGTTCCATTGTCATTCTGAATATGGAAATATATAATTTGTAAATACAGCCTGCCTATCTTGAAATCGTGGGATCATGATGCTAATTCAGAGATAGCACATAAAAATTGATTTGAGTGGGAGTCAGTTTTGTACTTCTTGAGAAGTACATGGAAATCTGTGCTTTCCTTGTTATTTTCTATGAAGTTGAATGCTTGCATGTAGATGTAAACCCCTTGGTTAATGGGTTTTACTGCAGAACTCTTCAAGTAAGCTACAGTGAATTTCAGGTAAATTTTGGCTCTCCGGGAACTTTTGCTTCTTTCTTTTCTCTAATTTTTCTGGAGTTTTCTAGTTATCTTCTTCTCTCCCCTTGGATATTTTTTTAACTTGCAAATACTGTGAAAAAGTACTTCTGCCTCATTTGAGTGCATTACAAAAGAGACCTTGCACGGAGCTGAGGGTGGAAAATGTCAAGGGGGAGTGTGAGCTGACTTGCTGTAGGCTGATGAAGGTTCAAAACACCTGCAACAGTTCTCTCTTGTAATTGTTACCTAGCTTTTTAAGGGAGAGAAAGGTTAATACTTCAGAAATGAAAATAAGGGTTTAGATGCTCAGGTACAATACCAAGGTGGAAAGGATAAAATGCAAGGAGCCATCACCTACCTCTGAGCAAACAAAAAAGAACGCATAAAAGTAGTCTCTTGGGAATTTTTTGTTTGTTCTCTTTTTAGTGATTATTTTGGATTGACTCCTTTGGTCATCAGAAGGGTGTCTATTTGTCTTTGGAAAAATAAATAGAGGTAGACAAGGAAGTGGGATTAATTCCTCTAAGCTCCCATTATCTCCTGAAAAATACCTGCTTCAGAAATTGAAGGAGAGTTTGTCTTCCAAGATGTCAGGTGCTAAAACCTGCGCTAAGGCTCCCTGTAAGGTAAACCTCAGCAGGAACTGAAAATTTGGGTTCGAAACATTGCTTTGTCTCAAAGCTCTACTCATTTGTGAAAATATTATCTTACCTAGTACATCAAAGAAATTAAGTGTATCCATTCTGTAGGGTTTGGTAATGGAGTCATTCATGTGCTCTTATTTTCTTTTTTCTTTTTTATTTTCTTTCTCCCTGCTCCACCCCCCCCAAATTAACCGAAATAAATGAATGTCTTAGTTTTCATTGGGCACAAAGATGTTTGAAACCTTGGCTGTTTCATGCCCAGGTCTACCTGCAACTGCATCTTTACGTACATTTTGCCAAATCAATCTTTTTCCACTGTAGTGTGAGCACTTCGAATGACTTTAAGCAGAAAATATTTTCATGGTATATTGGCAAAAATAACTGACTGCTGTTTACAGTAACATTTATTCTATTGCTGTCATTGGTACAGCGACATTCACGCTGAAAAATGAGTGTTAACAGCATTATCCTTTCAACCTTGATTCCCTGTATAACTTGAGTCATGTGTCTTGTGCCACAGAAATAAAAAAATGTGGTGAGGCAGTTTGAGTGGATTCTGAGTAGAACTGGAGGCAAAGTTAGGTTAGGAAATTAATCCCCCTTATGGCCCAGCTGTTGGAGATACTTTTCTGCTGTGGAGGTGTCTCTTTATCAAGTATTTGGACTTTTTACATTTTATGGCATAGCTAGGTACAGTGCTAGCTAAGTGGGCTTTACCTGAAGCTGTAGAAGTTAGTGCTTAGTACTGGATATTCCACAAGACATAGCTGCCTCTTTTTTTTTTTTTTTCTTTTTTTTGTTCTTTTCAAATCATAAACAAGCTCCACTTCCTTACCCAAAACATTATGTTAAATGGTTTGAGGAGGTGGGAGGCTTGTATTATACTCTTGGGGGAGGAGATGGGGGTGGGTGGTTGTTTTTGGGAGGGAGGGTTTTTTTTTTTATTTATCTATTCGGGGTTGTGGGGGGTTATGTTTGTTTGTTTGTTTTGTTGCTGTTTCCGAAGTATAGTGTACTCCTGGAGGGCAAAAATGATGGCAAGCTTAGCTGTTTTCTGTAGATTGATTTCAATAATGGGAAATTAGCCAATTGCTGGTGTTTTGAAGTATCATGAAGATGAGTACTTGTTATTCAGCTTTGAAGTGTAACAGAAAGCCTTAGATGTGTTTGAATCCTACTGATGAACTGTTTGTGAAAGGCACTTAGGTTAAGTGTAAAAATCACCTTATGTAGTTATGCCAATACAGATCCCTTCAATTTTAGTCTTAACATCACAACTTGTTTTGACAGGCAAAGAATGAATTTTTTTTTTTTAATGAACTTGTGGTGAAAAAATATTTTTTTTAATTGTTAGGAAAAAGAGAAATTTTCATTAGTACAGGCTATTTTTGAAATTTTAAGAGTTGTCTTTGAAACGTTAAGGAAATCACATAATTCCCATTCAAAAGGAATAATAGTCCTCATATTTGAAAAAAAAATCTAGATAATTATTGCACTAATTACCCATTTTTTCTACATTCTACTAGTTTGTAGTGTTATTACACATTGGCTATTTTATGAGAAGGTATTATAGACCTGTGGATAATTTACATAAGAACCAGCATTTATAAGTACTTTCAAATCCTGCTGCTTCCTCATATTTAGGAAATGTTAGGAGTAGAAAAGAAATAGATTAGGTGTACTTAAACATTATTAAAGTGTCAGCCTCCTTCCCCCCTTTTTACAGAAGAATTAATTGCTTGTATTCAAGAAAAGGCTTATCTGGGAGGTAATTACTCTCTGAATCAGTTCCACAAGACAGACATGAAGTGTTAAAATGGCAATATCCTGTAACACACAACGAGGATTAGGCTCCAATTCCTCTTTACACCAGGCCCTTGATGAAAAACTACCAGTCAGATAGGATCTTTAATATTCTTTGGCACTTGTGGAGGTGATTCTGCATATGAGTTTAAGTCTCTACTACAAAACATTTTCCTATCGTGGTGTTTGGCATAGATTAAAAAAAAAAAATGACAGTAGCGTAGTGTATTCCTGGTCTCACTGAGACTCTGCTCCTGAGTATTTCATAAAAATAACACTGCAAAAATGAGCAAACCTGAAATAAATTTGCTCAAAGTGTCCCTTGAGACACAGTGCTGAGACTTACCCTCCTTTAGTAGTAATGCACTGTGTCTGCTTGTCTTTGGCAGGAGTGTCACTTGTAGACAGGTGGCTTTGTGAGATGTGTGGTGTTTTACTGACAGGCCCTCTATTATAGTCAGGCAATTCTAATCTGGCCTTATGCCAAAATCTGGAGAACTTTAAATTTTGATCTATGTGAAGGACAGAATGTAGGTCTCAATGTCACCTGTCCTTTTCTTCATTTTTTTAACAAGTTTTAACTCTAGTGAATATCTAAAGGTGACTGACAACTGAAGGTTCTTTTGCAGTAGGCATATTCAGGGAGGGGTAGGCTTTGCTGTTTGTGCAGCTGTTTCTTTTCAGTTTGCCACAGTGTACAAAAGTCTTCTGGTGATCTTAGAATGTTTAAGCCATTAACCATTTCAGTCTCTGGTGGTAAGCAAAGGGAAATCCATGTTGTTTTACAAGTTCTAGGAATATAGGATATGAAGAGGTCAGCAAAGAGCTAGTGTGATTTTTTTTTTTTTTAATAGTTTAGATTGCTCACTTTTTTTTTTTAAATTTAGTTCATTTTTCATATAAACATGCATACACATAAATATATACACACTAATACATGTACTTAGAGATACACAAAAACATGCACATATTCACACACAAATGCACGTGCTGTCTCTCAGTCAGTGTGCTCCTTGGTTGTTACTTCACACTCAAGAATGGCTAACACTTTATGATAGAGAAGGTCGTAGAAGGAAAGCTGGCTAAAAATATCAAAATTCATTGTTGCTTGACGTGGCCCTATGTTTGTGATATTAGATGAGTTCTCAAAGAAGTACTTAAGTTTGCCCTGGCATGAAAGTGACTGCTGTCAGTGTCATCCAATGGAATACTATTGTGTATGTGTGTTTATAAGAGCATAGAGGAAAGTAATGTTGCTTAAAAACAGATACACATATGCTGGAAAACTTGTTTTGCTTCTGAAGACCAGCAGTTTAATTTGTATGACTTAACACCTTCAGTATGTTGCTAAAGGCATGTATGTGACACATTTTTATTGTAGTTGTCTCACAAATGCATTATCCTCAGCTCTGCACCACACTGTTTAATGAATCAACTGGTAGTGTTGTTTCTTTCAATAATTAATTTTCAGGTTTGGGAACTACTTTGATTTTTCTTGAAAAAAAAATCTTTTCAAGATGTGGGGATATTTGTCTGTGTAGTTCACCAAGGATTGATGGCAGAATAATGTTTTTTTTCTTTTTTTTTTTCTTCCCCTTAGTTATAGTTTAGTGCCTTGTCCAGTTTTCTTTGCCATACCTGAGCATGAGTCACCGAAAAGTGTGTGCATACACAGTGGTGTAGCAACATCACAATAAAGAATCATCTGTATTCTAGTGGCAAAATAATTTTTTTCTTTACATTGTAGTGAGGTTCTTTGAAGAAAGAGTGCTATGAGGTTTTCGTCCTTAATTAATACTACGTCATTCACTCATGGTATATTCACGTCCAGAGGTGAGGTTTTGCTGGCTCTTTTCCTCCTGTCAACAGAGATTTTAAACTCAGTCACTTTGTGGTCGCTGTGGCCAAGGTGGCCACCAATCTCCATTTTGCTCATGTGATCCGCTGTGTTGACAACCAGCAGATCACCACACATACCCAGTGTGTCTGTGTGAAGCTTTAGCTCTGAAATTGGGAATGTATTTCTGTTACGCCTTCCAGTTTTTTGGAGAGCAAAACTGTCCCTTTCCAGAGCTGTTTGCCGTGTTTGGGAGAAGCGAATTAAATAGATTGAAGTATTATTGATCTTCTGTGTTTGAGTAGCTTATCGTAATCTTGCATGTCCTCTGTTATCTCTGTTATTTTTGCCAGCATAGGTGGGAAGGATGCTGATCCTAAAGAGCTAGTAGAAGTGGCCATTTATCCATCCATGTAGTTCAGAGATTTTAGATAAATGCCTTTTTTCACAATATATATCTGACATGAAGTGGTAGGTTTTGGTCATGGGGTCAAACCTCTTTCTTCCATCCAGGTTTTTAACGCTCCACTTTGGATTGGTCTTCTGCTGTTTTGTTTTCCTACATCTTCCTTCATCTTTTGAAATACAGTTCCCTTCTTTCTATAGAATCCACACAGTCTGCACACCTTTTAATGTCCTGTCCATGTTTTATCAGTTCTTGATCCAGAAACTTGTTTCATGCCCATTTCTTGTTTTTTTGGGTGAAGGCTGCTACTGTTTTCAAGCTTAGACATTTGTATTGGTGTTCAGCTGTAATACCTTTGACTCCTGATGGGATTTCATCAGTATCGCAGTGCAACAAGAAGGGAATGGATTCTGTGGCAAAGTTTTCAGAAACGACCTGCTGATTACCCTGTATTTAAGGTGGGTGTTTGGTGAGATAGGCAGGGGTCTATACAATTGCTTCTTCATCCTTCAGGGAGGAGGCGGATGACTGAAGAGCTGTAATGTTTTCATGCTGAGTGGTAGTAAAAAGTGCCATGTGGGATATCACTGATAAAAAAAGTGTGTTACAAGACTATACAGAAAAGCCTGAGTAGTGTCCTAGCAGAGAATTGGCTTACAGATTTCTACTTCCACTGGCAAATTCTTTGCAAAAAAGTATTGCTCAAGTAATCTCCTTTTGTATTTTGTCTCCCTTGATAGTTTAACAAGATGAACTCTTTATATTCCCTTGTATCTTGATTAGAAGGCAATAAATGATTGTATGTGGTCAAAATCAGAAAATCAGATAAAAACCAATCTCACTGACTTTTAGCCGCATATTACAGTTAAATTATAAGGAGAAAATAATCTGCTGGTTAATAGTGAATCAAGTTAATCTCACTTGTACATTTATTTGGTTTGTCTGGGGTATTCAATTCTGAGTATTTTTTTATTAGGTTGTTCTGTATGGCTACTAAAATAAAAGTAATAAACTGTTTCTTAATTCTAATCCTTTGTTGACTTCAGAATATAGAGTGAAAATATATCTTTTTGCATTTGGTTGGTGAGAGTGTTTTTCAGAGCTGTTGTTCATGAATTATTGAGTATGTTTGAAATGTACTTAACGTATTTCAGCGTTTTCTAGTAATAATGGAAGACATTTATCTTACACTTCCCAATTTGACTTACAGATGATATTGTTTTTCTCAAAGGGAGCTCTGGTGATTTACCATAAGAGTAATAGAGTTTGCAGGCTGTGGTATTTATGAGAATTCACCGATTATTAACAGAGGATTTTATAAAAGCAGACTTTCTCACAGTGTGATATTTGTGTTCCAGCTTACAAATGAGGGTTTCAACAAACAGTGCTACTTGAGAAATAGGATGTTGTATTATTTTGGCTTTAGAAAGAACAAGTGGAGCTATTGTGCTACTGCTATGGTGATGAGAAGGAATAAAAATAAACTATGTAAACTTGCTTCAGTCTGGTTGGTGTGGTTGTGGTGGAGCTCAGGTTAATAGGCTGAAAAAATAAAAAGTGGAAGTAATTAAAGGATGATCTAAAGCAGCAGAAGAACTCATTCTATTTTTTTAGATGAACTGTGTATTTATCATTCTGCTTTGAAGAGCAGGGTGATAGGTTCTAAATGGAAGGGTGGTATACAGAGGACTGAAGATTTTTGGTTTGTCCCTAGATCCACTTTTTAAGATCACTGCAAGCAGAGGCACATTCAGCCTATAGGACTTGCTGTGCAAAGGATCCTCCTTTAGCCAGTGTGAATAAGAAAGCTTAGATAATTTTCTGGAATTTTGCAGAATTCATTTTGTTGCATCTTCTTCAATTTATGGAAATGGAATTCAGTTCTTAAAGGACAAAGATGTTTGCTTTCTTTTCTCCCTCAAGTTCAGAACCATTGGAGTGATAAGGGTAGAGAGAAAGGAACTGATGAACCACCAGTAGCTTAAAACATATTTTCTAGTACTATTTTGTCTTCATTTGTCAGATCACCGTCAGTCATGTATGTCTTTTTTTCTTGATTTGACCAAAAAATTCACAGACCATTCTGCTTAGCCAGCAAAATTTAAGAAGTATCCAAGCAGAGAGCTTTTGTCACACACGTTTATTGCAAAAATCTGGTTTTCTGCAGAATCATGCAGGCAGATTGAGAGAGGGAGAAATCTGATTTTTAAACAGTAAAGCTTCAGTTTACTGCTATGTGCAATTGTACTTAACCTGTAGGAAACCAGGAAGCTGCATGTTGTGTGCTTGTCTGTTTGTCTGCGTAGAAAGAACCCTAAAAGTATGGCAACGACAAGGTTGTGTCTTTGATATTTCCAAGAATCAGTAATAAAACATGTCTGCAGAACATTAAGTATTTTTCCTAATTCCATTTCAGCTTTATTTTTCCTCTTTTTTATTAATCGTGACAATTTTCATTTTTTTGTGAATTATTGAAACCTTCTATATACATTAAGTCCCTAACAGGGAGCCTAATGAGTCAGGGATGCTGATCTGATAAGGAATACATAAAATTTGGCATGGCAAGTACTGGAAACACCAAAAGACTAGCAGTGACCATGTTACCTAGAGAGTTGTTGATTCAGGCAGTCAGTTGAATTGCAATTCTACCTGTGAATAGTGTTGAACGCACTGCACATTCTAAATTTGGGCTTAAATGTGCTGTTTGCTAAATTACTACGATCAGTTGAAAAAAAAACTGAGATAAAAGGAAATAAAAAGTTTAATCTCTAGAGAGAAAAAAAAAAAGAAAACCAAAAAACATTGTCCTGTAAGACCAGTTGCAGAGCATAATAAATACAAGCATAAGTCAATTTATTAGTTCTCACATCTTTGAGACATTATATCATAAATTCCAACATCATTTGATGTTGGGTTTTTTGTTTGTTTGTTTTTGTTTTATTTTTGTTGTTGTTGTTTTTTATTAAGAACATAAACAGGTGACTTAAAATAATGGGTAATTTAGGAGTGAAGGACCTCAGGGGATGGCCTAGTCCTACCTCCGACCTCAAAGGGTTCACTTCCTAGTTAGACCAGATTGTTCATGGCATTTTCTCGCTCTGTTTTGAAATTCCCCAGGGATGGAAACTCTGCAACCTCCTTGGTCTGAGCCATCCTGTGAAGGATTTTTTTTTTCTTGTGTCCAGTAGGACTTTCTCTCATTGCAAGGTGTACTGTTGCTCTTTGCTTTTTCTCTGTGTCCATCCAGGAAAGATCTGGCTGCTTCTTCTGGCTTCTCTCCTGTTTGATAGTGTGAGAGAGAAAATAGATCTTCCCTTTTCCAGACTAAACAAACTATTCCCTTTAGTTTCTCCTTCTATGTCATTGAATCCACTGTCACAATGGCCTTCAATCTCTCTGATTTGCATCCACTTCTCATCCTGGGGCAGCCTAAGCAATGTGTTTTATTTTCAGGTGCAGCCTCCACAGCACTGAGGGGTAATGCAGTTCTAGGCACTTTCTGTTTGCATCTTTGGCACAGTAGCCCAGCATACTGTTAAATTTCTGGTCTTAGTGTCTAAGCATAAGTCATATTATTTTTCAATATCATATTAAAATTATTGTTTATGTTAACTGTATTTTAAGGAGTTCTGGGCGAACTGAAAACGTGTGGCTGTTACACAGCTTTGACTCACTGTGGGTTTGAATTAGAGTTGATTTGATGACTTAGGGGTAAATATTTCAATGTTTATGCTGTCTAGTATTCTCCCTCTTAAAATGTGAGAAACTTACCCATGGAGAACCTTTTGGGTTGTGGTGTGAGGTTTGGGAGACTGGGATTTTTTTGGTTATGTTCCCCCACACAGACACATATCAGTCTCTTATAGAGGCAAAAATGTTGGTGAACATGAATTTGATTTTTCTTAAGCAAGTACTCTAACAGTGGGTTTGTGGAATTCAAGTGAAATCTAGTTTAAGAGTAAGCCATATAAGTCAATATCCGAACAGGGCATATATTTTTATAAAATCTCTATGTGGACACTGGCATTTGAGATAATCACACAGAGTCTCAGTGGGAGATATTCTGTAGAGCTGAGAATCCAGTATTGCTTGCCTCTGTTAAGTTAAATCATGAGGAGTGCTTGAGAAACTACATTCAAATGGTATATATCTTCAAGGAAATAGGATATATTTTTTAAGAATAAGACCTTTAAGAAAAGAAATGTGTGGAAAAATATTTTTCATGTCAAGGATATAGAATAAAGCTAAAATATTTGAAATTATGAAAAAAATCAGGAAGAAGGGGTGGGTATGAGTGATTACAGCTCAGAATTTCAGTACTACATGGGACTATGGCTCAGATGAGCAGCAGGCTTGAGTTGCCCCATGGTACATCAGCTAGATGTTTCTCTGCTTTGTCTCAGTAAGAACAGAATATAATTACTCCTTAATTGCTCTTTCTTCCTCTAATAAGATACTGAAGGCTTATAGGATCCCTTTTCAGAGCAGACTTTTTCTCACTTTCTTTTTCTGCAGCTTTGACCAGTATAACTTGCAAAACTTGTAGGTTGGTTGTTGGCATAGATTTTATTTTTATCATTTTTTTTTCAGTATGCACAGATAGGCATGCATGCACTGCTCAAAAAAACAAAAAATAGTGGTTGTGTCATGCTGTTCTAGTTTTTGTGATCATCCTTCTTCTTTTCCTTGTAATGTTTTGTAGTTTAATCATTTTCTGACTCGATATAATTAACAGAAAGGACATCCCAGGCTAATAGACTTCATCAACACAATTAGGTTTGTTTAGAAGGGTGAGGAGGCTATTCACCTCTCCCTGGAGAGCTGCTGCTCAGGTAGCTGCTAGCACCCAGGAAGAGGTTTTTGTGTAAGGTAACTTTTGGAATGCTTTTCAGGCTTTCATGTGTACTTACACCAGTATGCACTGAAAGTGTCAACAAAAAATGTTAGCAAGAGTTTGCTCATTTAGTTTGCTGAACATCTCTTCACAAGTACCGGTATTGTGCCATGCCTCTAACTTATGGGACAGCATCTTTAAAGGGATCTTAAGGGCCCCACATTTACAAGTTTCAGGAGTTTAGGTTTGTGAATTCCTTAGTGTTTCTTGATCAGTAATCACTTAGTAATTCTTAGCAATTACTTCAGGCTGCAGAGTTAGAAAAGTTTATTGGTGAAGAATGTTGAAGTAGTGTCAAGCCCCATTACTTGACATTTCATTATGATTTTGACTTTTTTGGGGGATATAGCACATTAATTGTTAGCATCCGTCTTTGGGTTTTGTGGTGTTAGAGTCCTTGTACTTCTATGCACTTATGTGAAAAAATAAAATATAGAATAATATTCCAGTGGCCAGTCATGTTGCTAGTCTTCCACTAGGCACTGGGTGAAGTAGCTCCTCAATTGTACTATAAATAGTGTTACATTTTTCAGAAGGTGTAGAAGTAGAATTTTATACTTATGACTAATTAATGCAATTGAGAATGATCATGTACAAGAGACATCTTTCACAGCTCATCTGTTTTGATGCTAAAATGAGTGAAAATAGCTATGCTTCCTTTTTCTATGAAACATCTGCTTTGGTTTTTCATATGTAATTGTTGTGAGAGAATTACATGGACAGGCTTGGTCACGGTTCTTGGCTGTTAAAAAAAGTGTTTGACAATCCCCGTTATCAGGTGCACACCAACATTACATTGGACTTGATTCCCTATTGTGTCTGCTTTGAACTTAAATGTGCTACAGAAAACATGTCGATAGCACCCCATCCATGTCTTAGGGTTAGAACCACGTAATCTCTTATTCCACTGTAGGACCTAAAGTAATAATGCAATCCTTTTCTCATTTACTTGTGCCAACCCCAGACAAGTTTTTTTCTGTCTCTTGCACAAGGTTGGGAAGCACCTTAAATCATGCCATGAAAGCTCTCATGTGTAGGCTTCGTTCCTGGCAACTGTCTTTGTTTGCATTAATACCCACATATACTGTTTAGCAGAGAAAAAAAGTCTTTAAAAAAAACAACCAAATAAGCAAAATAAATTTGAAGTGAGAACTTGTCTACCATAATCACAATTAAGCCATTTTATAACGTAGAAAGAAAAAAAAAAAAGAAAAGTTATTTTTTCTGACGTGCTTTTTCTCTGCAAAGCTTCAGTGTGAAATAAGAGGAGAGAAAGCTCTAATTTCTACTCGTGATGATTTATTTGTCAATAAGGACTAAGTCTTTAGCAGGCATATGTAAGGGTACCTACATGATGTGCTGATGGGCTGTGCTGATTTACAGCAAGTCCTGTCATTTAATACCTAAAGGGGAAACTGTAAGTATCCATTTTGTAAGAGAGTGATAGAATGCTTCATTTACTTTACATGCTTTTGATGGACAGCTATATTAATGTAACACCTCACATGTAAAGACTGTTGGCAACTTACTTTGTCATTCATTAGGTCGGGTTGTGCCTTTTGATTTAAAGATGATTTGTGTACTGCATTGGAAGTAAAAGAGTGCTAGAAAGGCCAGTGTTAACCAAGTTGCCTGCCTCCCTCTGTGATTTATGGTGTGACCTCCTTAATCAAATAACCAAAAAGAACAAGGCATTACTTTTAAGATCAGGCTGGAAATGAAGAAAGGAAAGCGTTGACAATACCATATGCTGTCTTACATGCATACACGCCCCCCACACACCCTTGTCTATTAGAAAATTGAAAGCCAATCTTTCTGGAGTAAAATAGCAACAGTGTTTCTCAGACGTCATGGATTAAAATGAAGAAAACAAGAGAATAATTGTGAAGATTTAGTCATTCTTTTTGTTTTCTGAGGCTTTTCTAGTTTATGGTAGCTGAAGGATGCAGTAACAGCTACAAGAGTGCACATCTCAACCAGAATGGGAAATGGCTTTTAGGGAAGATTTGAAAAAATCCTGCTAGAATGCTGTAGAAAATTTCTTTTCACAAGGTCATCTGTTGAAGGTGATTTTTACTGTCCTTTTTACTGCAACTGCTGCGAATCCCGTAGTGTTTTTACCACCAAGAGGAATCAGAAATGCATTAGAACACATCTAAGCATAATGAAACAGAGGTAGGAAATGACTTTGAGAGGGGTTTAGACACTAGCACCAGCTTAAAACGGTGTTTCAGTTGTTCTGAAAAAAAGGGTTTTGCCAAGTCAGAAGAACTTTGCTTTGACAGAGGAGTTACCAAAAAGGTACATGTGGTACAAATTTTGTTTTTGTGAGAAGAAATTGGATGCTACTTTATTGTAGGCTCCCTTAGTAGTGAGACAGTAGAGTTACACATATTTATGTCCATCCAATTTGGAGGAGGATTAACAAGAACAAAAGGAAGTTTGTACTCTTTGGTGTCTTTGACTTTCCATGGTCATCAAATAGTGGCTCTTCCTAGAAAAACTGTATTATTGTCTCCATTACTTTGGTAAACTAAAACTTTATTGCCAGGGGAAAAAAAAAAAAAAATTTTCTCTTGGGCCAGAGACAGTTAAAGCATGACCAGCAGTGTACAGTTTTATAGTTTAATAGACAGGACATTTTTTGTATATATATAGATTATGCTATAATGAGTACCTAGAGAGGTATAAAGCTAGCTTTGTAAGGACAGGTATGCAACATGGTGTCACAGGGTTTTAAAATAGTACATTACCCTTGAAGCTTTAGAAGATGGAGCTCCAAATGATCATCTCAGAAGCCCCTACAGTCTATTTAACACAATTCTTTTCATTCATTCTTAAAGTATGGCTGAACATACAGTGCCATTCAGGCCATTCTTTTAAAATACCTTTTAAAATAACAGTGAACTCCATTTAAACCACTGTGGCGATCTCTCTTCTCCAGCAGGAATTAAAGTTCAGCAGTTCTAGGCTTTCTGTGTGCCATTCCACAAGGGTTTAATACTTTTTTGCAGGTGACTTCTGAGAGTCAAAAACTTTTTCATTTCCTTTTGTCTGGATACTCAAAAGAGAAAAAACTAAAGACACAAACTTTTCTAATTTCAAGACAGAAATAATTTGTTAGTCAAAAATTAGATTAAATTCCAAAACTATGTCAAGGAAATACACTCATGATTTCTATTTGAAGTTGTTCAAAATTTTCAAAATTAACTTCAGTATCACCATTTTTTTCATCCTGCTAACATTTTTTAAAAAACCTGACAGAATAAAAATTATGTAAGGATACAAAGATTTTCTGCTTTTTTTATATTGTGAGTCCGTAAGTATCTGTTGTTTCTGTACTGTCAAGTAGTATTTATCAGCATGAGTAGGAATGGATCTGAAGATTATAACTGTTGTTTCTGATGATTCAGTATCCACTGCATGCATTTTTGTGGTATTTTACTCTTAAATAAGGTCCTCTTGATTGAACCTTCACTAGAAGTGGAAGCATACCAAGTGTGTTCCTCAAATTTTTGTTCAATTTTACGTGGAAGAAGCTGAGTTTGTGCACTCAGAGAATGTTACCTGGTGTGAACAAAAGTTCATAGTGGAGTTGACATTCGTTGACATCCATCCATCCGTTGTTTGTATGGATAAACCCCTAGACAAGTTCATGCTTTGATGACAGATTTTGCTCCCTTCAGTGGCACGAGGAAAGGTGAACAGGGGCGCTGGGCAGTTCATCACATGTTGTCTCTGCTGCTCCTTCGTCTTCGGGGATGGATTCCTCATGCTCTTTCCTCACTCCACACCGTGCAATCCCTCCCACAGGATACCGTCCTCCACAAACTTCTCTGATGTGAGTGCTTCCCCTGAGCTGCAGTTGTTCATGAACTTCTCCAGCGTGGGTCCCTTCCATGGGGTGCAGTGTTTCAGGAATAGGCTGCTCCAGTGTGGTTCCCCCACAGGGTCAGAAGTCCTGCCCCAGCACAGGTTCCTCTCTCCATGGGACCACGGGCCCTGCCAGGAGCATACTCCAAAGTGGGCTTCCCATGGGGTCACAGCCTCCTTCAGGTCACATCCACCTGCGTGAGGGATCATCCATGGGCTGCAGGTGCATCTCTGCTCCTCCATGGACCTCCGTGGGCTGCAGGGGGATAGCCTGCTTCTCCATGGGCTACAGGGGAATCTGCTCCAGTGCCTGGAGCACTTCCTGTTCCTCCTTCATTGACCTGAGTGTCTGCAGAGCTGGTTCTGCTGCAATTGCTCTTGTGCAGTAACTTTTTCCCATTCTGAAATGTTATCCCAAAGGTGCTGCCACTGTCATTGATGTCGATACCACTGTCAGTCTTGGTCAGCAGTGGGTCCGTCTTGGAGGTGGGTGGCGTTGGTTCTGTGGAACATAAGGAAATCTAGAAGCTTCTCAGAGAAGCCACCCCTCTAGCCCCCACCGAAAAACCTTACTATGCAAATCTAATGCAGAGGCAATATGAAATAGATTATTTGCACAACTTAACGTGTGATGTGAGACCAGTAAGCATTAAAAATGTTATTTGAAAAAAAGCACTATGAAATGATCTGTTAGTATTTTGAAGTCTCCTTTCTCTAGGTAATGACTGAAATTCACTTGAATTCTATGTTTTGCTGCTTTTTTGTGATTTTGAATCACTGAAAGATGCACAGATCATTATTTGTCCCTTACAGTGCCTAATCAGTTTATAAAAATCCTGCTAGTCCCATTCTTGTAGCATTCATGCCAGTGCCATATCATCAGTGTAGATCTAAAGAGAGAATGAGATCTTCAATGCAAGGTGATAGCATAAAATTTTGCTGTTTATGAATGAGCTAGTACAGAATTCATTTAATTCTCTCTGATTATCTCTGAATGCTTCATCATATTAAAAACCTCTGCAGTTCTACAATTTCAAGCAAGCAGATACTAGTCTCTTCTCCAAGTTGATGACAAAATTTGTTTTGTTTGATTTGGTCAGATTTGTCCTACATGATTATTCATACAAAGAAAATAAATTTGCTGTGGAAGAAGTTTATGGTCCATTTTTAGGTGATTGTTGGGCTCTGCTCACATTTAAACTCCATTTCCTATGGATAGCTTTTTTTTTTTTTTTATCTTACTGAATATTGTGTCTTATTGTACATTTCCTCTACATATATTGATTAAATGTTAGAGTTCAAATTAAAAGCAAAAATAATGGAAAACAGACAATAAAACCAAAGCCTCAAATAGCTGGACATTGCTATTAGTTTTGATATGGGGTTACTTAATGAGATGTCAAAGTGTAAATGTCTGTCTTCAGACTGTGAGTTGGTTATGAACAGTCTCTTTAAGATACAGCCCAGTAATTTTAGGGAAGTTATTGCACCTCTTACAGGCATTACATGTACTAGAGTTTAGGGGAAATGAGGTATCTGGCAGATAGGTTTATTCTACTTGGGTAACTTGGACTGAATCTAGACACCTGAAGAGCTTTTTTGACAGTGTGGCTCTTACTGCATTATTTACAGCTTTGGAGTGGGAGGTCACTCCCTATAGAAAGATTATGCTGTATCCTTGACCACTCTCTCAAGCATTAGAAACTTTAAATTATGAAGAAAGTGAAATCACATCTATGTTAGTAGTGAATGGGATAACTCTGTCCTAAATGCTGTACATATCATTTCTAAGTCCTTATTGATAATTAGAGGAAAACTGTGTTTTGGGAAGTGCTTCAAAACACAGTAATTTCTTACATGCATTAATAACACTGGTATACTTCTGATGTTCTTATTTTTGAAGTGCTATTATGAGAACTCATATTAGCCTTTGTAAAATTCAACAAGATCTTCAAAAATGTCCTTTGGGTGAGATTTTTCATGTTTCCCAAGATTTTGCAGTTGTTCCTGTCAGAATACTTGTGTAGTTACAAGTTGTTTCTATCTATGAAAGGTTGAGGGAAATTGAAAGTTTTCTCCTTAATCTAAAATGAATTCCAGATTGTTATAGGATTATATTTTTTTAATGCTATCCAGTTTTATTAATCACCTGTTTGTTTTCAAGTTGTAAGTATGGTTATAAAGGCATTATCAGTATAGGTGTTTTTTTCAGTCCTGTTCTTTGAAGCTTTTATTTTGGGTAGTCGTTCACTGAAACAACTTGGAACAAAGCCATAAGTGAATGCCATATATTTTACTGAAAGGTTGAAAAAAATTTCCATGTGACATGTATTACCTGACACTAACTGCTGTCACAATTAGGAAGTCTGATTTTTCAATTGATGTTAAATTGGAAACCATAAAGATAACTGATATTGAATAGGTGCAGGGGTCCTGAATTACTGCAAAAAAATGAGCTAGTGGGACAGAAAATTGTCTTTCCATTGGGTGAGATTTTGTATTAAGCCACCTGTTATGAAACAAAGCTGGCTATCCTCACTCTTTCAATGTTTAGTTTAATGTGTAAAACATAAGATGGTCACTTTGAGGTTACAACTGCATTTCTTTTTCTTTATCAGAGTAGGAAGCAGCTCTTTTGAAAGCTTTGAATGGACTGTTTCATTACAAGTGAACATTACCAGGGTGTACCCATACTTGGAGAGGCACTGAAGATTTGCTTTGATCAAACTCCCTGAGTTCAAGGCCCATGATTATGGAGTTAGAGATTAGCAAGGGCATAAGAGTATAATAGGAGTCTTCATGCATTGTGTGGATCTCCTCATCTGGTTCAGTCAATTTAAGTCCAGTCAGGTGTCTTTTGCAATACAGAACCTATTGCTTTGAAAATTTTTTTGTGCTTCTATGGTTTCTTCTCTAAAATCATTAAAAGCAATTTTATATAATACAAGTCTTAGTTTGGATCTATTTACTGCTGCTCAAAAGCTCTTATGCCAGCAGAGCTTGCTCTTTGAGCAGAGCAGCGTTCATAGCAGAGTTTATTTGTTTCACTGGGAGTGTGCAGAGGTCTGAAAGATGGAGCTGCTGAACACAGCTGGCTCCCACATACAGCAGCAAACTAATATGTGGTGTAAAAACAACCACTGTTCCTTTATATTCCTTGTTCACATAAGCTGCACAGGTGCAGGGGCTGCGTGCTTCTCTTGCAATGTTGCTTTGAAAGGGGCAGTCTAAGAGCAGATGCTCTCTTAGGTAGGGTGCAGATGTGTAGCAATCCACAGCCTTTATTCTGAGGACCAGTTGGTTTTGTCAAGGTGTGCCATGTCTTTTTCAATTACTCTTTATAGGCTTACCTGATTATGGAAGTTTAATAAATTGCCAAATACTAACCTTAGTATGATCAAACTGATTTTTCTAGGGAGGTATTTGAGTATCATCTTATTGTCTTATGTGGGCAACAAAGTTACAGTTATGTAGGACAGTTTATAATATGAATGAGAGAGCAAATGTATCTTGCCACTGAGAGCTGAGTACAGAAACACATTGAAGTGTATGTTTCTGGGTATGGGAGTTTCTTATATCTCCATAACTCTCATACCTTTTTGTAATATGAAGGGAAATAATTTTGATATTCAAGACTTCATTATCATGGAACAAGCAAAATAACCTTCTTTGTAATACACAAAAGTGAACATTTTGCTATAGTAGCTTGTTTCTCTTCATGTTACAGGCTAAATATGAGATATTATCTTCCAGAAGGGTAACCTAACACTATCATCTTTAAAATTACTATTTTAACCACATTAAACCAAAATGATGCCTTTCATATTCGCATTTAATGACTTCGGGAAGTCCACCTTTATTAAAATATTGGAGAAATTATTTGGTTTAGTTTTCAAAAGCGTTAGTGATATTGTCAGTATGTTAAAGTTGCATCCAGACTCTAAGGCACTGACAGTCAATTGTATTCCAAAACTCTTCTTTTTAATAAGCTGGAGGTCAACCTAAAACTGAAAGCTAAGGAAGGTTATGAGAGTTCCACACCATCCTCTGTGTCATTTACTACTGCAGTAAAGCATTTGAGCATTATGTGTGATTTAAATACTTACGGTTTCTTTAAGTAACTTGAATTATGCATGACCTTAAAATTAGCCATGTGTTTAACTGCTTGGCCAGAAGTTGGGCTTTAATTTTTCTGAAATTTCATTGTGAGCTATACTGCCTGCTTGACTGTAATGCTTGTGGGTTCCTCCACAAGGTCATAAAAATGTGTGTAAGAACATTCATGTATTTCTAAAACTATGAGAAACATCATCAGTTGGTTCCAATGAACTATTTGTCTCATACAGAATCCTATCTCTTATCGTGGTCAATAGGAGATGTCTTTGGAAAGACACTTCACTACTGCTTTTCCTAACATAGCTTCACATTTTAAAGCAATTTCTCTCTTTGAGCAGTCTGAGGTGAAGTTTTTTCTTTGTCTTTTAGATACTGATGGATTTTTTTTTTCCTTCTCCAAATCTGCTAAGTAAGTTTTTATAACAATCTAGATTTTCTACATCCACAGTATGTTCTATCCATGAATGGCATTATTTAGCACCATAGAATCATAGAATATCTGGAGTTGGAAGGGTGACAGTAGGATCATCAAAGTCCAACTCCTGGCCCTGCACAGGACCACCCCAACAGTCACACCGTGTGCCTGAGAGCATTGGCCAAATGCTTCCTGAATTCTGTCAGGTTTGGTACTGTGACCACTCTCCTGGGGAGCCTGTTCTTTGGGTGAAGAACTTCTTCCTAATATCTAACCTAAACCTCTCCTGATACAGCTTCATGCCATTTCCTCAGGTCACTGGTCACCAGATAGAAGAGATAGGTGCCTGCCCCTCCACTTCTTCTTGTGAGGAAGTTGTAGACTGCGATGAGCTCTCCCCTCAATCCCCTTCCAGGCTGAACAGACCAAGTGACTGCAGCTGCTCCTCGTACGTCTTCCCCTCAAGGCCTTCTTTGGACGCTCTCTAAGAGATTAATGTCTTTCCTATATTTTGGCACCAAAAACTGCATGCAGTATTTAATGTGAGGTTGCCCCAGTGCAGAGCAGAGCCAGACAATCCCCTCCCTCGACTGGCTGGTGATGCTTTGCCTGATGCCCCCCAGGACACGGTTGGCCCTCCTGGCTGCTAGGGCACTGCTGACTCAGATTCAACTTGCCATTGCCCAGGACCCCCAGGTCCCTTTCTGTGGCACAGCTTTCCAGCATCTCGTTCCCCAGCCTGTACGAACATCTGGGGTTGCCCCATCCCAGGTGCAGAATCCAGCACTTGCCTTTGTTAAATTTCATATGGTTGGTGATTGCCCAGCCTCTGATTTGTGGAGGTCTCTCTTCAGGACCTCCCTGCCTTCAAGGGAGTCAACCTGTGTGTGCAGAAATTCCCTCCTTTGCATTCTGCTTCCCACCTGAGCATTCCTCCCAGTTCTTGAATAGTAGGAAACATTAGAGGGTGAAAGAATAATACCCCAAACCTTCAAATTACATATTTGGTTTTTATAGGTGTCACACCTCTTTTGGGTAATTTTACTAAATCTGGCTGCAGAATCTTCTTCTGCAAGGGATGTTTTTAATCATTTTCCATCTTCCTTTCCAGTTTAAGGGCTAGTAACTGAACAACATGAGTTTGATTATAATGGAAAACATCCCCAACAAAATTAAATTGGGTTTGCTTTCATGTTAAAGACTGATCCATCATCATGTGGTCACATGAGGGCTAGAGATGCACTGTAAATGAACAGCTGGGCAGTGGGGGCTTGGAGAAAGAGAGTAAGGATAGATACAGATATTCTTGTAGTTAAAGTATAATGTTAATTTCAGTCATCAGTCTGGATAATGCAAACTTGAGATGTCTAGGGAGTAATAAATTCTCCCCTCTCATATGCACATATACGAAGCCAGTATTTCCATTTTATATCAGTGTGACATTGGCGTTTATAGGTTGCCAGTCTTTCATCTGAAATTCAGATGAATTGTCTTTTGTCAAGATGCTGCTATGCTTAGGAGAAGTCTTGAAATAATTGTGTTTCTTTAACACTTTAGATACTGAAGAAACTGTCTTTTTATTGAGGTCATCTTTCAAGGTTTTTAGTATTGTCTCAGGTGTGTTTTGGGATTTTTTTGTCTTCAGATATGTTTCCAGGTATATTCTTAGGGAATAGCTACCAAAGTAAATTACAAAAAAACCCAATGTTTCTGTGGTAATTTCACTGATTATTTCTGCCTAAGACAAAAAGAAAAAAACCCCTATACTAATGGAAGATAGTTTGTATTTCAATATTTTGAGCATAATAGGATTAAATATGAACAAAATGCATTTACTTAAATATTGCTGAGGTATTAATATTTTATAAGCTGTATAAAAATTTAATTAATCCCTTCCTTTGGGATCCTACTATCTAATATACTAGATGAGGATATTTATTTATTTACAGATGTATGCAAATGTTTGCAATATTACTTTATATTCCTACCCCAATTCCATCAATATTCAACGTGACTAATTTGTGTCGCTTTCCATTTCCTTGCTCCCATTAATGTGGAGTTAGGAAATTAACACTGGCTCCATGGGTAATGATATGTACTAACATGTCTCATAAGTATTCATATGTTTTCCCAGTAAATTTTAAATCTTCCTTCAGATCCTTCAGACGAGAATAAAATCTGTACATCAGTATTAGCAATTCACTGTGATACAGCTCACGCAGGCTGACTAGGCTGTGCATTTAAATTAGGCTCGAAACATCTATTATCCTTTAGAATGGCAGTGTTGTGTGGTAAACCCAATACTGCTTATATTGGAATTTGTGATTTCTGTGCTCTCCTGCCCCGTAGCTTGCTCGAGGTCTCCTGCACAGTCCCCAGCAGAGCAGGGAGCTGGTTCCCACTCCTTTCCAGAGCTTTCTTGTTCTCCTTGAGCTATAGAAAGAGCAAATGTGACACGTTTCAAACCCTATTTCTCGTGAACAGTAGGTGCTTTCTGTGTTTGGCCACATGCATCTGTGTTTGCCGAGCCAGGCCTGCAGTGGCTTGCAATGAATGACTTCGTGTCTGGAAGGGCAGTTGAACCATGGAAATTAAGCTTAGTGTGAAGACAATGCTCTTCTTCAAAAAACATTTTCCGTACCTACAAAATGGGAGCCTTCCTTGTAACTATGAAGAAGCGTAATAATCTCTTGAACAGAAATAAATGTTCAATGATAAGCGAATATCCTACTTTGATGGGGAGCAAGTGCAATGTTTCCATTATTGCATGGGACTTTTTAGTGAATGTGCAAACTGTACTTTGGCTCTTGGTAGTGTCCGGAAACTTCAGGATAAAAGGGGATTTTCCTCACAGAAGTTTACTTTGCGGGCAAAGTATGTGTGTGTGTTTAGAAAGCTTGTTGGCCAGTTTTAGATGAGAATTTTTAGGAATTACTAGTGTCTTGAGATTGTCTAAGAAAAAGTTAAATGTGTAGACTATAATACTTTGTTGAATGCATTACTAGTGTGGTTTAGAAAGAGACTGTGGGTTATGATAAGTCATTTCAGTACTGATTGTAGTATTGTCTATAGTGAGAAAATGAAATATCTTTCATATGGGTTTATCTTGAAATGTTTGGATATATGATTCTTGATATTACCAGAACTTATGTTTTCATGAGCCATCTCTGTTGTTTCATGAAAAGCAGATATATTCTGATTATTAGAAAAATATAAGCATTACTACCTTCTTTCTCCAGCTCCTTTCACCTCCAGAAGTGCTCAGATCTTAAATGTTGATATTTACCAGTGATCTGGTAACACTACAGTTTTTTTTTCCTTTATTGATTTGTCAAAACAGAAAACTGCTGAGAAAGTTATACACCTACCCTTAGTAAAAAAAAAAAACAACCTTCAATTGAAGTCTTAAAAATTATAAAAACAATTGTTCCTCCTGGAATTAAAATAGAAAGGGAGGAGGGTAAACACCATCTATGAGAAAATAATGTGTAGGGAACCTGTAGTCATCAAAGCTGCTGTAGGACAGAATATAGAACATAAATATTCTTTGATAGGTAATGCTTTAGCAAAATATTACAGTAAAAGTTGCAGAATACAAACTTTTCCCAGAAAACTTTCTTGTGTGTTTTTTTTTTCTGTTCCATGAGACAAAATAGCACATAATCAATGCTGGCAGGTTCTCAGTTTTTTCTGTCAGAAAATACCATTTTATGCACTGTAATGTCACTACAAAATGCTAATTGAAGTGATATTCCATCAAGACCACCATTTGTAAGCAACAGTTCAAAGTTATGTGCTGCATGTACAATTTTGATATAGAATAGTGAGATAGTTTTACATTTTCAAATGCTTATCCCTGCAAGTTCCACCAATTTTGGTCATCAGCGTATGTTAGGAAAAGATAAAATGAACTGAGATGAAATTCAAGTGGGATTCTGGCATATGTTTATTAAACGCATACTTTATTACTTTGCTAACCTGGAATAATAAAGAAGTAATATGTGTAGGAACTCCGTTGTATTGGTCAAAAAAAAAGGTAAACATGTGAGCAGTTATAAGGATGGATGGGAAGTCACTAACTGAAAGAACTGTTTCTACCCATAGTAACAGGAGTTCAGCTCTGTGTGCAACAGTCTTGTGCATCTGAAGTCCTTGTATGGAATAAAATGTTTTCTCATCATGCAAGTAATTATACTTACATTCACCTTATTAAAAGTTTTTATTCTGGTATTTTTGGCAGAAAATAGTAGACAAAATTTGGAAGCAGTAGAAGTCTCAAATGGTCATCTGTGGACAAGGCTTTGGTTGAATTTTAGCGACGCCAATGACTCCAGGAAGTCTCAGATACAGCTGATTTTTTGTAAAAGAAATCAATATTGTTTTTTCAGTACTTTTTGCTGGTATTTACAAGGCCACTGAGGAAAGTGCTACTGAGGTTAACATGGTCTTTGTTAACTGTTAATCATTCATGATGAACATTTTCTAGGTGTTTCATACCATAAGAACAAAATGCTTTCACTCAAGGCTTTTTTACCTTAAAAACTGTAAATTAAGGATCAATTTTCTGGTGCATTTTGGTTTGCTTGCTTGTTTGTTTGTTTGTGGGTTTTTTGTGTTGGTTCTTTGTTGTTTGGGTTTTTTAATAAATCCTGATATTGTGTATTATTTTTACAAAATTTAAAGTCTACTTTTACAGGCATTTGATCCAATTTACAGTTGCCAGAGTAACAACGTTCTGACTTCAGTATTTGGCAGGCAAACAAAGGAGGAATTCACTGTCAAGTATTTTGTGTTTAAATATAATTATTATGGATCTTTTATTTTGCAGTTTGGGTTGATTTTTGTTTCTCTCTGAGTTCTAACTAGTGTCTGCTTGAATGACAGACTGTAATAATTTGAAAATACTGTACATACTCGAGTTACGACTTCCAACATCTTGTATACAGAAAGTACTTTACTTTTTCACAGTTTTTAGTTTTCACCATAAAATTATAGTGCTTGTTTAAAATTGTGTGGCATATGGTTTGCATAAACTTTTATATGACTGTTTTAATGATTGTCGTGTTATAATTGTGTTATTAAAGATCAAACCAAGCATTCAGCACTGGCTTTCCCTTTAAAAATCCTTTAAATAGTTGTTTACAACATTATAAACCATCTTAGGCTGAGGTTGACTTTGTTCATTATGAATTTTTGTGGGGTTTTGTCCGGAGTCTGAAGGAAGATTTTTAAATACTGTTGTATTTCAAGTTTATGTTGTACCAGGTAATCCCCAGTTTTCAAATGTTAGTACAGCAGACTCTTCTGGTGTCAAATAGTACATAGTTGGAAGTAGCAGATTTAGTTCTTGCTTTCAACCTTCCTTAGATCTTAATAGTTTTTGTCACAAGGATGTTGATGTAGTAATCAGCTTTCAAGCAGCAGGGCTTTCTCAATTGCATGATCCTTTGATGAAAGTGCTGACTGCATTCATGCATGCTTCTAATATGGCAGGGAAGCAGAGTGGTGATTAACATTAATTTAGAGAAGTAAAAATGGACATCGGTTATATTAACATGTATTTAAAATCACTGTGAGTTTTTGGATGTTAAAGAGTTTCTCATTCTTCTTACAGTAATGGGAAAAATAGGTTTTCCCCCCCTTTTTTTAGTTGAAGCAAGTTCTAATAGAGAGATTCAGTTGAAATAGTAGTAATTTTCTGGTTTCCAATAAGAGAAGCCACACTAATCCAAATACAATGAATCGACAATATGCTTAATTTGGTAAAATAGGGGGTTTTATAACTTCCTGCCTTTCCTTGTGCTAGGAAAAAAAATAGCTAGGGGCTCCAGTGCACCCCTGTGGTGGAGCTACAGCCATATGGGCGATCGTTATACTTGAATCTTTTTGTCCATGGCATAGCTTGTTACCAGAAGGCTGCAGTAAGCACAAAGATCTTATTTTTTCATTTTGCTGGTGTTGTCTGGGTGTTTTGGCTCTGTAGAAGATTACTAAACTGAAAGAACTACAGAGAACATAATCAGAATCAATGAAAATCATCTTTCTAGATCACATCAGAAGGGACATTGTCAGTAAGAGTTGTCATTGTATCTTTCTAGTTGCAGCATGTACCTTATGTATCCTATCTTTATAAGCCGTAACACCTGTAGGTTAAACTTTTTTAAAGAGCAGCTGAACACTGATGAACATAGTAGTTACATAGATGATGAACATAGAATTAGTTACTGTGCATGATGTTTTTGCCATATGTCAATATTATATAGCTGAATCCATTTGTTTCTAGGTGGGTAAGCTGAAGTTTCAACTTTCATTGCACTAATTTTCACACTATTTACATCTGATATATAGAAACATATCTTAGGTTTCCTCTCCTTTATTAATCTTACAAGATATTCCAAAAGGTATAGTTATTTAATCTTTCAGAAAGGGTTGTTTCTTTCTCCTTTTATACATTGCTGTTATGGAGAACAATACAATGGTTTAGCCACTGTTGGAGGAGATTTTCTTTCAGGAGTACTTCATAGCTAGAAAATGCTCGGGGGATTTTTTTGTTGCTGTTTTTGTTCCAGTTATTCAGCTCTATGTACTGTATCTGTTTGGACAAAATATCTGCTAAAAATGGTGCATTATGACAAAATAGGTAATGTTTTTTTCTAATTCTTGCTTTCTCACAAATGGAGAAAGTCCATTACACATAATGAAGTATAAAATATAGGCAGAATCGAATAACGCATTAGACCAGAAGGCTTTGAATCTGTATTCAGCAAAGGCTAGAACTGTTTGTTCATTTAATCTCTGTAATAATGCAGCTTTGACTGAATGCTTATGCTCTTTACAGACCCAAACTTTAATGACAATGTGCTCTGTGTAAAATATGGGGAAGATTGTACCCATTTTGAACTGTGTTTAGCTTAGTAACATGAAATATCAATTATTCCCTAAGGTATTGTGTAGTAGTAGATCATAAACTTTTAGCTTAAATTAAACATCACAGCTGGTTGCCTTAATTTGATGCATTATAGCACAAATGTTTCAACAGCTTGACTAAAATGAACCATACTGCAATTCAAAAGAAGAGCAAAGGTCAATGCACATGGTGCCTAGTGATTTGCAAATTTTCTTTTTTTGGATATATTAAGTGTATTATGTGGAACTTAGCATAGAGGAATGGAATTTGGCAGGGTAGAACAGATTAGCAAAGGATGTTCAATCAGTTTTGCTTAAAAATAATACAGTATAATAGGGAAGTCAAAATAGTACAATCTCAAATTTTCAGAAGGATGGTAAAGTTAAAATATCTTCTGGATAGTTGATACTCTTGGATTCTTTTGTACATGTTTATATAGAAATATGTATTTCATAATTCATAACCCTAATTTCCCATCTGAGTATACCACTAAACTTCATTGCTTTTTAAAAATGTAGCATGGCTGCTGCCTCATTTGCATTTAGGGGATTTCTTAGTTAACAGGAGGCATCTAGAGATATCTAATCTGTGTCTGTATTTCTAAGTTGACTATGAAAATGCATCGTTCTGTATTCAAAAAAGCCCTAGAATGCAAAGCAGCTGCCATTGCTCCCTGTCTGTTCAATGTGAGTGTAGTGTTAAGAATTCATATCTCTGCAACAGAAAACATTAAATTGAGCTACCACAAAGGAAATGAAGGTAGTCTGGGCACATTGCCGAATATGGTATGTTTAATACTGAATGCTGTAATTATCTGTAGAATTTTTTTTTTTACTATGCACCAAAAGTCCTTCTAATTGGTAATTTGTAACTACACTGGGTGAAAATACCTCTATACAAAGTTGAAAAACATGATTCAGCAGTTTTCTCTCAGCTAAGTAGTAGGTAATTCTAACTTGTACTTGCTTTAGAAGTTTGAACTGCTTCATCCCAAAGATAAAGACTTATACTTGGAGGAGCAAGCCCTATAGAGACTTTAGATTGAAGAAATACTGGCAGAAATCTGTTGGTTCAGTTTGCTTCTCTGTATTGTTTTTCATTTGACTACTGCCTTGCCTGTGTGAAATGGCTTTGTGCTAGTGGTATTTTTTTATAAGAAAGTATTATTTTACATTTACTTAAATTCAGGGTTTTAGATAATCCAGTTAAGTTACTCTGTGCTCTTCCTTCACCAATTGTCAAAAGTTTTAATCATGCCTTTCTCATCATATGTGATTAATTCTGATCTAAATTGTCAGTGTTCTTGCATCTATGGTACCTGTATTGAACCCCAGTTCATGCAGCAACTCTTAATTACAAAGCAAGGTCCATGCAAATACTGTTGCTGATAGGTTTGCTGCAGTTAGCAGCTGGTGTTCTTGGTAGAATACCTTTATGTATGCAGTTAATAAGCAATGACTGTATCTCCATAACTACCATCTTTCATGGTTCCTAAACTTACAGATACTTTTTTTAATTTTTTTTTTTTTAAGTTTTCTCCCCATGACATCAGACAAGAATTTTTAGTTTGCTACTTCTATACCTGTTTTTCTACATGCCCATTTCTTTGCTCCTTGAAAATCAAGTATGGGGTTTATTTTTCCCCAGATATGCCATCTTAGGATGGCAAAGGACTTAAGGAAACATTAAAATCATGTGATCAGATGATTAACATTATGTAATAATGCATAGCAGGAATAATTATTGAGAGACTAAATCCCTATGACTGCAAAATAAAACCTCTGTTTCTTAAATTGCAAGTAACTTGGGTGTTTATCCTTCATCATTAATACTGATGTGGTATTAGGAATATGGTGATTAAATTACTTTGTCACTTTTGTGAGATTAAATATAGGGTGTTTTTTTCTGTTTTACAGATGAAGCTCCAGTGATGATGTAGCAATTTTGATTGATAATATTTGTATTCAAACTGTGGTGCTCAAGCTGAAATGTGGTGCAAATTCAGTATTTATAATATATCAACCTTAATTGGCCTTTGTAGACTCAAGACTTGTTGCCATAACTTGAATAAATGACCTAAGGCAGTGCTGCTCTAAAACACTTGCAGTCTCATTCTTTTCACCATTTTAATCATAGGGGGCTTAATTGAAAGTTATGTATAAGAAATACAAGATACATTCATTACCTTAAGTAAATATTTGATTGACTACTTCAGTTTTCAAATGAAAAGTAATGATATCTGCTAAATATTTATGTAAATAAAAATAAACAAACTTGTATGTTCACTGGAATCAGTTTGTTACTCAAAGCACCCGTTCTCCAATCTCCAGGATCAAATTCATAATAATTTTTGAAATATCTTTCATTTTCTGCAACTTAATTTCTCGTATTCATGTTTATCTTTTAAATGCTTCTACTTCTGTGCTAATGCTTCAGGTTTTTGTTACATTTGGTTTTACTTGACAAGTTGGCAGGAGCAATTGTTGCTCATTGGCTTTTGAAAATTTAATTCAGTTGGTGAAACTATGTTGTCCTGTTAGTATGTAAATGTTGGTTTAGTCAGATTCTATAGTAAGTGAAGTACTTAACTCCCTTTTCTCCGCTCTTTTGGTTTAGGGGCATGAATTCATCATATAGTCATGTTTGGAAGATGAAATGCTCATCTTGTATTTTTTTTGCTCACATTAAATTTTGGTTTCTGGGTCCTTGCCTTGAAAATTGCATAAGTCTTCAAATGCAATTGGTATTTGAGAGTCTCATGGAAGTTAATATAGATAATAGTATGCTTCCAGCACTTGAAAAATATTTTGTTTGTGGACTTAATAGCTTAATCCAGAACTGCATTGTAATAAAAACCAAAACAAAACCGAACCTCAAGCCAGCAAAAAAAAACCCTATCCCAAAACTAACAGATAACCATGTTACCTGTTAGAAAAAATGCTTTAGAAGTCTTGATGGTGGCATGGATGCTTCGGGAAAATTAGTGCTAGACATCCTAATTTGTAAGAAATTAATTTTACGTCTTAAAAAACCTTTCTCTGAGGCTGAGCACAGAATTTCATGTGCTGATCGTAGGGAAATGAGGTTGAGTACAGTCTTTTTGTCACTAATAAGGTGATCAGCAGAAATTATTTGTTTTTACTTAAAAAATCAACACTAACATTGACTCTTTGAATTACAAGCAAGTCCATCAATCAGATACATGAATTTCATTTTGATATAACCACTGGACCGTGAAGAAAGCCGTGTTGTTAAAGATGCTCTATCTGAAGGAGGTATGTAAAAGCTATTTCTGAAAGAAATATCAGAAAGCAAGGATATCCTGTGATCACTTAGCTCTGCCACATGTTTTTAATAAGCTGACTATTACAGTGATAAGTGACAAATTCAAACCTGCTCTTTTTGTGGGATACAATTAAGGGAAAGTACCTAAGTCATAATATTGTTTATGTGACTAAATTACGGAAATATAATTACAAAACCTTGAAGGAAAATGAAGGCTGCAAAGTAAAGCACTCCCATGGGAAGTAGTGAAGTGAAGACTGCCTTTGTTTCTGCTCATGTTCCTGCTGGCATTGGTAAAATTTCCAGTTGCATGAGCCACCTTCCTGCCTCCCTCTCACCACCCCCACCTCCAAAAGAGCGAGAAATTAATCGTCTGAGGAGTTTGTTGCTTTTAATATAGTAATTGTTTGCTATACAGTTCAGATTTTGTTTCTTCTTTTCCACCAAACACAGAATGTATTTCCCTGTGAGCAAAGCCTTGGAAATATCCACCCTCCTGCCAGAAGTTGCTGCTAGAGGATGGAGGCATTAGAAATCAATTAAAAAGTTATATTTCGTGTGGAATAGATTTTGATAACACATTAAATACTTAAAAAAAATAAAGAAGTAAACAAAAACCAAAAAGCAAAAGCCTTCCAGGACAAAATATCTTTTAAGAAAAACACTAACTGAGAAGGCTGAATTTCATTAAAACTATTGCTGGGTGAACTATCTCTTCGAGAAACAGCAAATGTTGCCCAGTGTTTTGTAAGGTTGTTACTATTAAGGAACAATAAAGCAGAAAATATTTTATATGGTGGTGTTCAATTAAAAAAGCAAACAAAAATCCCCAAAACCCCAGGATTTAGAAGGCAGTGATCTCTATAATACTAAAAATTATACCACCTAAAAAACAAATTTTCTGACAACTTACTATTATATAAATGAATTTTTTTTTTTTTTTTAAATTTAATTTCATCATTGGAACCTGATTGGCTGGAATATTTTGTCTGAACTCATGACTGACTGAACTTGATTTCGCACAGGTGCTAAAACATTTTAAGGAATGTGCTTCTACTAGCACATTGTTTCACATGTAGAAAGTAGTTTCACAGTAGATTACAAGGTCTAGACAATTAATTTTGTGACATTGTGAACGATATAAAAAATAATAATTTGTTCAAGCATGCAGGAAGGTGTTACTGTCTTTCTCCAGATTTCCACAAAGGTTTTTAGTTTGATACTACAATGAAGTATTCTGTCATTATGCTGTGGCTAAAACGTGATGATGTGCTCTTGGTTCACTTTTGCAAAAGAAGTCTAAAGGGTATACATGATTTTGGAGCTTCATTTTTGGATGAGGAATGAAGTTATAAGCTGGATATGCTAACCTGACAGATATTGATGACACAGTACACTTGGAGAAATCAGAGTTACTGTTCTTTCAGAGCAGCATCCTGATACTACCACTCAGTGACTGTAGTGAACAGAAATTCAGAGATGGATAAAGAAGCCACCTGTCTAAAGCAGTCAGTTGAAACATGTGAACAGACAGAACAGAGGGAAGTATATGAACTATGTGACCTGCGCTGCATGGCAGTTTGGTAAGAATCACTGATACAGAATTTGGAATTTCTGGTGATTACCTTTCTGAATTGCAAAATGAATGAAAATAGAAGAGGAAAGAGTGTCTGAGAGAGGTACATTACAGTGCAAGTCCTTTCTTTTTTGGTCTTGGAGCTCTCATTTTGTCCAATTTAAAGATTCCCCTGTAAAGGTAGCATCAAAGCCAATGTGTTTTGGAGCCTTTCCATCCCTTTCCCCCCACCCCTCGCTTTCTTTTTTTTTTCTTTTTCTTTTTTTCTTTTTCTTTTTTTCTTTTTCTTTTTTTCTTTTTCTTTTTTCTTTTTCTTTTTT
>VXAY01006507.1:989078-1021867 GCA_013399855.1 Oxyruncus cristatus
TTTTTTTTTTTTTCCTCTTTTTTTTTTTTTTTCCTAAGAATGTATGTAAGAATGTGTGTTAAATTTAAAATCTTTGGGCCTTTCCTGGAGTAAGGAGATACTTACACTCTACCAGGTATAACTTAAGTAGTTGAGGCTGTTGTAATAATGATCTTACAGTCGTATAAGATTCTGCGAAGTTTCTTTGGACTGCTGTAACTAAATTTTCCATCATTCTGCCCTCTAGTAGTAAGGGCACAATGCAACAATACACTTCTGTGCTTCTAGGACATGCAAAATTTCATTCCACTTGTCAATGGGCACGCCAGCTGACGAGGGCATCTCCTGTAGGCTCACAGTTAACCCACTGAGGTGGGTTGACCCTGGCTGGATGCCAGGTGCCCCAAAGCTGCTCCTTCATTCCCCTCCTCAGCTGAACAGGAGAAAGAAAATATAATTAATGGTTTATGGGTTGAGGTAAGGACAGGGAGAGATCATTCACACATTATCGTCATGGGCAAATTGACTAAGTTAGTTTAGTTTATTACCAATCAAATCAGAATGGGATAATGACAAATAAAACCAAATCTTAAAAAAAACCTTCCCCCACCTCTCCCTTCTTCTCAGGCTTAACTTTACTCTGGATTTTCTTTAGCCAGCAGAGCAGGGCAACAGAGAATGGGGGTTGTGGTCAGTTCATCACACACTGTCTCTGCCATTCTTTCCTCCTCATGGGGACGATTCGTCACACTCTTGCCCCAGTCCAACATGGGGTCCGTCCCACAAGTCCTCCACCAACTTTTTCATCATGAGTCCTTCCTGTGAGCTGGGGTTCTTCATGAACTGCACCAGCATAGATCCCTTCCGTGGGGTACAGTCTTTCAGGAACAGACTACTCCCGTATTGGTCCTCTATGGTGTCACAAGTCCTCCCAGCAAAGCTGCTCCAGCATGGGCCACTCTGTACACAGGGCCAGAGGTCCTGCTGGGGGCCACCTCCCAGAATGGGCTTCAAACGGAGTCACAGCTTGCTTTAGGCATCCACCTTCTTCTGTCATGGAGTTCTCCCTGGGCTGCAGATGGATCTCTGCTCCCCCATGGACTTCCATGGGCTGCCAGAGGATCAGCCTGCCTCACCATGGTCTTTAGCATGGGATGTGTGGGAATTTCTGCTCCCCTCATTCTTCACTGACTTGTGTCTGTGCGCAATATGTATATTTGTATTTAGTAAAAGTTTGTAAAAAATTTACTCTTTTTCTGTCTTGTCTGCTTTGAACCATATAGGATCAGCATGCAGCACAGGGCTGTATTTTTTTCTTGCCATGATAAGCAAAGTTTCTAGGAATCAGGTAGAGGACTCCATTTCACTAAAAGCATTCTTACCTGTTTCTGATTACAACCCAATACGGTAAATGTGCGAGCTCTGGGGGCAGCACATTAGTGAAAGGCGTGGTCTTAGTTTCTCTTCTGAGCACTTGGTAATGCAGGAGTTTGTACTGACTAGCAGCACTGACTGGTATCCTCCACATTTACCTATCTAATGTCCCAGTAGGCTCTGTTTTTTCTGTAAAATCTGAGCTGCACAGGCTGCTTTGATGAAGGCAGAGGAGTTCTGGCAGTGAGGAAGGTGTAAGAAAATAGGGTGAAGACTGACACCATGAAGTGTGATGTAGGCTATGCTGCTCTGCCCTTAGTGTTACTGGAAAGTCCTGTGTTCTAGATGCTTTTGTGGAGTCCCAACTACAGCCTTGGCTGTAGCTTCACTGTTGGTTGCAGTGTAACTGCCTGGAGTGCAGGCAAACAGAGGAACAGAAACATCCTATTTTAAGGCAGTGGTTGGAAGATGAAGCAGAAAGTGAGGGGCATTATCCTACCTTCTGGAGGGTTGTTGACTTTGAATTAAAAGTTGAGGTGTGCATTTAGGATATTATATAAAGCAAATGTTACTTGGTTTGTAAGTTATTCTGTGATGGAGAAAACAGGAGTTCCCCTTGGTGTGTGTATGGGGGGGGAAGGTAAAGAGAATTACAAAGATACTATGTGTTTGTATTTTCGTGCCTCAGGATGTTCTAATGCCATAAAAGTATCAGTTCAAAGATAACTTCTGCAGTGAAATGAATTCCATTTTTGCCCTTCCTGTGACATCTTCTTCAGAAAGAACTTTGAAAAAAGTGGCAACCCTGGCACTTTAGCAGCCAGTTGTTGTGAGCACTCCTTGGATTTAAGGGTCACACATATCAAAGACTAAAGTCTAAAGGGAAGAGCAAAGTCTCTCACTGGCAGAGAAAGAACAAAGGTTGTTAGGGACTCTCTGGCAAGAAAAGAAGGGACATGGGAAAGCTATAAGGAAGGAATAGGTCTACAAGGAGATAAGATGAGTGGAAAGCAAGGAATGCAAGAGATGGTCAACTCAAATCTAGTGCCGATAAAAAGAGACAAGAGGACTTGAAGTCAGCTGAATAGAACTGAGAATTTTGTGTGAGAATTTTAGCTTTGTAGCGTGTGAGTCCAGTTTTTAACTATCCTGATCACTCACTGATCATAAGGAAGTTGTATGGGCAATTTTGGGGTCTTTTTGTGTTGCTTCCTCCCCCCCCCCCTTCTATATCAGTGAAGTAAACTTCAATATTGGGTCACTATCTCTAAGGCTGTAAGGATTACACAAATTACACCAGCCTAAGAAAGCAAAGCTTTAATGGTACCACCAGAGCCTCTGAGACCAGCTGTTGGGCTAAAGATGGCCTTCTGAAAGTCCTCTTATAGTCCCAGACAAACTAATGATCTCTTCACGTTTTCTATTTCATTTGTTGTGTGTAAGTGCTTTGACTAAGTCTCTGCATGGTGCAGTTTCCTTGTAATTGAGAGTCTAGGTACTGACTCCTACCAGGAACAGTAAATAAACAAAACAGACAACTAATGGAACATAGTAGTCTGAGCAGCAGGTAAAGCTTTGCAGATGAATGAAGCTGAGCAGAGTGTATAGGATCAAATGTCACGAAAGATCTCTGAAGTGCCTCAGGAGAACAAGCTAAGACTAGGACAGAAATGAAACACACTCAGAAGAACAGAAATGAGGGAAACTCATCTGGTTTTAATGTTTGCCATAGTCCCTGCTGTAGAATTGGAGACCTTGGCTGCCAAAACCAATAGTGTCTTTCACAGGTTGGATGCAATTTTGGCACTTCAGAAAGTAGTTGCTGTCTTTCTTCATTTCTGCTTGTATGCAAATTATGATAGGAAAGCAAATGCTGCCTCTGTAAGTGATGCTAGAGAAGTCGGTGTAAACAGAATAAACTGAGCATCTCTTCCTAATGTTATTGATCTCTGCATCACTTCTCAAGCTTTCCACTCTTTTGATATAGAGTGGTGTTTGTGAATAACAAGTCCATTTTTCGGAGGTATTTCTTGGACAAATAGCTAGAAAAACCTGCAAGCTTGAGACAATCAACTTGACGACTTCTGTGGAACTCAGGGAAAACTCAGCTATTTTTCCAGAGAAGGCAGGATACATCTACTGTTTCTGACAATATCTGTACTTCAAAATTAAGTTTGTTCAAGTAATTCTGTTTTGTTTTCTGCTTTTATATTTTGTATTTTATACAATTTGGAAATAGACATGTGACGACATTCTATAAATGAGTTGGATTCAGAGGAATGAGGCTCTTTGTTACCATGTTTGGAATAACGTGCCATAAATGCTCAAGACACAAAAACTGTAAAACCTTCTGTGATTATCAAATAGGCAACTGTCTAAACCAGTTTGTTTATATACATATGACTTAGAGTTCAGTGATGTTCCAAGTTGTTGGTTTTTTGGGTAAGTTTGAGTTTCAAGAAAGCAGGACACAAATGGATTGGACAATTGGATAGGGAAAAAAACAACCTATGGCCAGATTTAAGTTCTGCAAACCCTGTTTAACAAACAGTAAAATCAGATTTTCACCATATTTGACTTGGTTAAGTTATCAGTGAACAAAAATGTCTGAGCTTTTTGCACAGCTTACACTTAATGATTGTAGTTGATATTTGTGTTACAGTGATTCCTTAATTCACAGAGATCTTGTTACAGTGGACAGTGCAGGAAGTTGCTGGAGATAACAGAAATCTGAACCAACTAGCAGCAGTATGGTGGAGGCACAGGTTGCTACCCCCAAGGTCTCACAAGTAAATTTTAAATTGCTTTTGCTACTAGCTTTTGGGTGCACTTCTAGCGGGTCTTATAGAGTCTCTTTTCACTTCTGTGTTAATAAAACACCCATGTCTTTACCATGTTTTGTAGCTGTCATTGTTTGAAATTTTGAAAATTGATTGAGAGCTGCCACATGGCTCCCAATTAGGCACAAAGAGTTTGTAGGTTAAAATAAGTTCCAGAATCATAGAATATACTGAGTTGAAAGGGACTCATTGGGATTATGGAGTCCAACTCCTGGCCCTGTGCAGGACAGCCCTCAGAATCACACCATGTGCCTGAGAGCATTGTCCAAACACTTTTACTCTGTCAGGCTTGGTGCAGTGATCACTTGCCTGAAGAGCCTGTTCCAGATGATTGAGCTGCAGGTGAAGGTGAAGAATCTTTTCCTGATATCCAACCTAAACCTTCCCTGACTCAGCTTCGTGCCATTTCCTCGAGTCTTGTCACTTTCTCTTGGATTAAAAAGGTGTTTTCTATTGTATCTACACAAAGTGTAAATAAATAAACAAGAGAAAACTGGATGGAAAGTAGAAGCAACAAGTGTTTTTGTCCATTGAAACAATATGAGCTGGGTTCTTGTGAGTATGATATTGCAGTATTTACAAGTAGAGTGGTTTTGGATTAGGCTTTAGAATATGAAATAAGAAAAACTGTAGGGGTTCAGGGCAAGCATTTATCCAACCCTTCAGGTTCTGTCTGCAGCAGTGGCCACAAGCAGCTGCTCGCAGAAAAGTTGGTATGTGAAGGCACATGATACTTTCTTCAATGCTCTCCCAATCCTTCACTTTGAAACTCAGGGGATCACCTTGAAAGTCTTGTTACCTGTTTTTTTTATTAACCCCCAAAGGATCTCTGCTGCTTACTTGTGCAATCCAATTTGGCCTAGTTTGTAGTTTTATACCTCCATCTTCAGCATCTTTTAACCTGCCTAGTTTGAAAGTGCTTTTGTTTCAAAGTTGTCTTTTTTTGATTTACACTTAAAGATCAGAGGAAGTCCCTGGTCTTTGACCAACAGACAGGATTCATCTCTCTTCTCTATCTTTACAAGATACTGGAGTGTGTAGCATGTGTGAAGAAATGACGCACCTTCCTAAGCAACACTGGCCTATCTAAAAGCAGCAATTGCAAACAAATCCTTTTCTTAAAGAAGATATACATTATGAGCTGAGACAGTGCTAGGGCAGAATTAAAGAACACTTTAAAAAATTTTAGCAAAACGA
Source organism: Oxyruncus cristatus (assembly GCA_013399855.1). Classification (NCBI taxonomy): domain Eukaryota; kingdom Metazoa; phylum Chordata; class Aves; order Passeriformes; family Cotingidae; genus Oxyruncus; species Oxyruncus cristatus. The sequence goes on from VXAY01006507.1 coordinate 994,469, forward strand.
TTTTTTCAACAACAGTGTAGCAACAGTCTAATTATGAGACAATAAAGAGGGTTGCTTTCATAGGGTGAATTTATGTTATAGTATAAACTGACTGTTAATGTTACTCAAGTGCCATAGATTCACCTTCCTTTCTTTTTCACTTCCTGTTTTCTGAAGAAAAAATTAGACCTTATTCCTCTTTTGTCTGAAAAACTCTATAAGAAAGTATCAGGGTATCTCTTTAGACTTGTATAACGTAATCCTCATGTTTTTATAAATATATAATAGTTTCAGTTGTTATTTGCCCTCTTTGAACAGTTTTATGTGACAGCTCCTTTATGGTCATGATAAGTCTTCCTTTTTAGTTTGATTACAGCAGTAATCTGGGGATAGCAACGTGTTTTGCTTATGATGTATGTCAGTGACAAATAGAGGTCTAGTCACCATTTCGTTAAATGGTGAGAAATTGTATTTTTAAAAGGGAGAAAAAAAGGACAGATCCTGTAATGCTCCCAGAAATAGAAAGAAACATCTTACTTCAATTATTTGTGCAACAGCTCCTTTGTGCATACATGTCATACCAAAAACCTCAGTGTAATGGTTACTTTCCTTTTACAGTATAAGAATTGTCAGTATCTTTTGCAGGTGCTTGAAAAAGTACAACTTTTATACAATGATGAAAATATTTTGCTATGTATCATATTAGTTTTATCAGTTGAAATCAGAATGTCATTGCTAAAATGCTTAACGAAGCTCCAGCATCCTAATGATTTGCTGTACAATCTGTAAGTCACACAGCTTTCATTAAATCGAACTCCCATCATTCGTAGAGTTTCTGAATTAAAGACGTATTTGAAAGGAGAGGAGATTGATATGCTTTTCTCATGTTGTGCCAAAATGTTCCTGTGTTGTAGTCAGTTAAGTATTATGAAAAATAGGAAGGCTGGCTTGGATTACTTTGGTATTGTAAAAGTGAAAGTAAAATTTTGTTGTCTGGTCAAAACTCTTCTGCTTAGACAAAGCAGAACAAAGCTGCCAAAGATTACTTGTGAGCCTTGGTTAGGTGTGCAGTAGTATTTGAAATACCCTGATAATGTATATTAAAGTGTGTTGGTTTTGTCTTATTGAATTGAATATGATGTGCTTTATACTTAATTTTCAGTATCTCAATTGAGGTGAGTGGGTAAGAATGGAGGGCATGAGTGATGAACCTGAATTTGCAGTAAAAGCTATCTACTTTAATAGCTTTCCAGTGTCAATTACTGGCAAACCCCACGATGTGGCTTCCCCCGAGAGAAGGTTTGCTAAGGGTAAAAGTGCCTTTTGGCCCTTAAGCAATTAATTGCAGAGGAAAAAGTCTTTGCAGTATGTGTGATTGCCTGGTGTAGTGACTGAAGCTTTTTCATGAGTAATACTACTAAATCCTATTCTGAGTGTATCTCCCCAGTCTTTTATTGAAACTCTGTTTCCCTATAATGGTTCGTGCCCTGCTTTCCCATACAACCCCTGAAGACCTTTCTGGGCCCCTGTGTTACCTGGGCTGAAGGCACTGCCCAGCTCCCTGCCAGTTGCCTGTTCAGCTGACTTTCAAGTTGAAGCTTGTGCTGAGGCCCCTTGCCACCTTGGGCCCTTCTCATCTGTGCAGTGATTTTCATGAAACAGAAGCTTTAATTTTCTAACTCTCTTGCTTGGACTATTGACCGCTGTAATAAAAGAATTATTACTGAGGAACAGATGGACGGACAGCGTGATCACTTCCAGCATGTGCATGTGAATATGTGAACTTAATGGGCTGCCCATGAGCGTAGGACAAAAGCAAGCCACATAGTTGTCCTGTTCTGGCAGCGCCAAACCCAAACTAATGGTTCTGACCAAAACACTTGCCAAAATCTACAGATAAACTATTTAATAGCTGGCATAATTTCACAGGGGGAACAACTCAAAGAATGGCAGCTGTGGGTTGTTTTCAGTATTGCTGGGTATATATTCAGTGATACAAGGGTTGTTGATATCAGTGAATGAAACTACAGCCTTATTTATTGCGGAGATTGGTAAGGAATTTGTTGATTTCCATGGTGGCAGCAATTATTTGATTTATGTTACTATTTTTCTCTATTCATTTAACCAACAAATGATCAAAATCTGCCTGCCTCATGCAGTTGTTGGGACAGTTCAAAAATGACTCTCTTCTTGTGTTTGTGCTACATTCCCCTAATGCCACAGTCGTGAATCTCGTTCCTCAGGACAGCAGTCTGTAAAATTATTGTAAACACTTAGCTGTGTGAGGTTTAATTAATGCCAGAAGCCTTCAATAAACATCAGTTGCAATTTGGGATGTGCTGAGTTAATGATTCCTGCACTCTGCCTAATGCACGTGTTGTTAAATCTATGTGCCCAATGACTGCTGCTGACATTAATCACATCCCACTGATGTCCCTGCGTGCACAGAGGGAATGGAAACCACAATCCAACAGATGTATTTCACAGGCAACACACTGAAACATCCCCACTTAGAGGCCTGAAGGACATGGTAGTATTTCATGTGGTAGGGGAGAAAAACATAACCAAAAATTAATAAGTGCTTTAGATACTTTCAAAAATTATTAAAATAACTTCCCCAAGTCCAACTTTATAGTAAATGTGTTGCAGAGTCATTTGTTAATTAATGCTAAAGGATTTTTGTAATGCTATAATTTTATATTGTATTTGTTTAACAAGAGAGTTTTTGCTTTGATGAATGCTAATAGTCACAAGAAAAAAAAAAAAAAGGGAAGAAACAATGGAAAAATAACCCCAACCATTCCAAAACAGATGTTTTGGACAGACTGTGAAATTCTGTTTGTGTACCCATGCAGAACCTGTCAGCATTTAAAAATATGTATACCATGAAAGTGATAAATGTGGTAGCTGTGAAGAAGGCTAAAGGAAGAGTAAAACCTGAAGTTATAAACTGAGATTTCTTTCTTTACCAGACTTGATAGGTTTGTGTTCATTTACATATTAGCTCTGTGTTTGTGGTCACCACAACTCTGCCAGCTGAATCATGAGCATACCAGCTAGAGGTGATGTTGTGGCAGTATATTTTATTGAAAGCAGAAGTGCATAAGGAATAATCTGTCTAATCCATTTTGTCCTACTCTAGGTTCGTAGAGTTAATTCTTGCCAGACTATAAGAAAAGTGCTGCTCCCATAAAAAAAAATACTTGGAACAAATATGTTTATATTCTTGTCTGAGGGGTAGGATAGAGATTTTCAAAGTTGTGGTTGTTTCTGAAATATTTGAACATTAGTTTGCAAGGAATTTAATTAGAGACTTTGTGTCTCATCTCCATTTTCAGCTAGTAAACATAAGAAAAGAAGAACTTAAATGGGGTAAAACCTGCTTATTCTTGATGACCCAGTACTTTACGTCTTATGGGTCAACACTTGGTTTGTACAAAAACAGTAACCAGTTTCATCTTAAGTAGGGCTATTAAATACTGTTCAGTTAAGTAAATGAGAGCTCTAATTGAAGGGAATTTGACTGTTTTATCTGTGATGTCCATTTAGAAAAATGCTCAAACACTATGAATCAATGGTGTGCAAGTTGGGTATTTGAATCTAAATGTGTAGTAATTTAGTATTGTACTGAATACTGTTCACTGTCGTGGACTCTGAAAAGGCAACTGAGCCCAGAAATTCCTATCTAAAGTGCATGTGTTGAAATTCAATGGTGTGAGGAAGACTGCTTTTCCAGGACATGAGATTTAGGCTATAGATTTATGCAGCACTCCATAACTCAGCAGGTGGCTTCACACATGACCTTAACAAATAAATCACCTATTTTCTACTTTTCTTCAAATATTTGTGAGACGATCAAGTCAATAGTGCTAAGGTGGGTTTTGTTTTTTGCTGCTGTAAGGATTAATGTGTCCCTGTATCACAATTTCTGAGTTATCAGACTGGGATAATACTGACTCCTAGTCTTGTCTATTAGGTGTCTTATATTTTGGGAAAGGATTGTATTTGTCTAGGTGTTTCTAGCAGTTGGCATACGTGATAATTCACATATATATGGATTGAGAGGGATAAAATTGTATTAGATGAGTTACTATAAGACTTACTAATATCTGCTTGGACATCTCGATGCAACCATAACATAAATTAAAACTAACAACAATGCTTATTAAAAGTTCAAAACTACTTGTAGAGATAACTTCTACATGAATTACTATGCTTGATGTGTCTGCGTTGTGAAGGGTCATGACTGCACTAGTGCTTGTTTTTTCTTTCCTTTCAAGGACGACTTTTCTCAAGTCATGGTTTTTGTTTTTGTTCTTCGGGTGTTAAGATTGTTATCACTTGTTATGACCATATTATTCACAGAGTGTAACCCTATAAATTTTTTATTGTATTGCATTATTCAAAGCCTGCATGCCTATATCTGGGCCATATGTGAATGTGTGATCCATGATGTTTTTTTAATTTATTTTTATTTTAGAGATGTGATCACTAGAAGAAGTTCCTCTGTATTTTTCTAGTGACGTGTTTACTTACACTTATGCCTAGAAGTAGCCATGAGAAATGTAATTAGTGAGGAAATGTCTACTTGATATTCATCTTTACTAAATGAGTGAATGATAAAAATAAACAGTAACCAAGTATTGCTTTAAAATATAAATTATAAATTGTAACACCACTGGAAAATGAAATCTTTTACTTTCTGTTGATGTAACAGGTAAAACAGAAAATAATTAAAATATATGTGTTGTTAAAAAATTCTCCTGATCCAAGAAACTCAGTGTTTTGTTTTGGTTTGGTTTTTTTTCATGTAGCATAAACAAATATCTGCCACTATTTAATACTATATTTTAATGCATCTTCTCAAGATGCTTTTTAAAAATAAATTTTAAAACTTGGGTATATTTGCAAAATCCTTATCCTGAAATTCTGGGGTCATCTCATGTCCCTGTAAAAATTTGTTTAATTTTGCAGTACATACACAAGTGGTAATGGCAATGTTTATGATACAGCATGATCCAGTCAAATAAATGAGAGTCAGAAGATACAATTTTTAAGACTCTTTTGCTGTCTCTGACTGACATTTGTCGCTCAGTGGACGAGGAGATTGACTTTTCTGTGCGTTTTCTGTTTCTGATTAGATAGACTGTGCTCTCAAAGCTTGGAGTCGTCTTTTATTGATAAGGTCATACAGCACTCAGAAAAACAGAAGAGTTTTTTACCATGTGGGGCTTGGGTATGGAAAATTTAAGAAAATAATTGAAATGATAATGATTTGAAAGCTTTTGGAAAAATAGTAATAACCCTCTCTAGTTAGAATCTAGTAAAACTTTTCTGTACTGAGGAAAATTAGCTGGCATGTCTACAGCAGGACTTGTAACTCTATCAGAGATTTAAAACCTTACTAAATATTGTTGATCTTCAAAGAGCTATTGTGAAGGGATTGTACCATTAGAAACTGTGGGGTTTTTTCATTAAATGTATTTTGACTTGGCAATAACTAATTATTTAAGTATTGCAATCTGCTTGGGGACAGGCTTTGCCTGTCATGATTCACACCTGGATATTGTGTTCTGATAGAAATCAAAACAGAAGGTATGTTGTGTTTCATTCCAGATGCCGTACTCAGCATATGCATAGAACTTTTCCTTGTGTTAGAAAAAAAAGAAAAATATAATATTTGAAAAACTATTTTGGTTTGTGTGAGTCCTGTGTGAAAACTATGAACTGTTCCCTGAAATTCCATGTTGTTTTGGTGTTTGTTGTTTATAGTGATTTGAGAGAACTGTAACCCTCAATGAAATCTGTATTTGTGCATACTTGGGTGCATTCCCACCAAGTTTTCCCGTGTTTTTCTCCTGACCAGTGGGCTAGTGTCCTTGGGGATGATCACACCCATTTGTCACTGTGATTCCAGAGTAATGCCTTGAATTTTGTTATAGCTGTTGAGCACCTTAGTTCTCAGTACATTTATCTGTTAAGTGTTGAACCAAGCTGTAGCTGTTTTCTCATCATGTACTGAAGAGACAGCTTGGCTTTTTGCTGGGCTTCGCAAGGCATTTTTAAGTGTGATGTGATTCAGCTTTACCACAGCTGATCACTAGGGCTATGCTGTATATGTTATGTTTTCTTTCCAAACTGAGATTCAAACCAATAGGGACTCCATTTCTATGGAAATAGCTGTCATAAAGTCAATTCTGTAGCTCATTGTAGTCTGTAAATTAGGTAGAATAGATGGTGAAAAGCAGGATTTTTTTCTATTTGTTATCCCTTTGCTCTCACTGCTTAACTGCTGCTGTTGATTAAGTTTAATCCCAAAGCACATCAAAATTAAAAGACTTTGCATTTTTATAAGTCTTCCGAAGAACAGCTTTTTCCCCCCCGGGTTCTGTGGTGAACATAAGTTGCTATTCACAGTGGGGTAAATGCCTGAAGCAAGGGAAATGATAGCTTGTAAATTGTAAATCTGACCACAGTGTTTATGACAGTTGTAGTCTGTTTTGGATATATGCTGAGAGAAGATGTAAAAACCCCACATTTGTCTTCATACGGTTGTACAATAATGTGTACAGAGTATAGGAGAGATTGAGTCTTTTGAGTATTTAGAGATTTGAAGGCTAAAAGTTAACTTATGAGATTATTCTTTTTAATTCTAAGTAAGAATGAAGGTGAACAGGAAAACAAACAACCAAAAAAACTCAAACCACCCTTTACTATACTATCGGCTGGACGAAATAGATTCCTTAGGGGTGAAAGCCACAGCTGTACTGGCCAGTAGACTTCTGTTTCCCCCAAAGCAGCTGGAACAGTAAATTTTGCTCTTGGACTTAGTATTGTCATTCAAGGTGATTTTCAAGCATTTTCGTCTTGGAATTTGCAATTAAACAAAGCACCACAAGTGGTCACCATGCTGTCACGGGTAAGGAAATGGATGAGGGAATAGTCACAAAAAATAACTTTGATCTATTCATAGACTAAGCTATGAAAATTGTTTCAATACTGTTCTGTTCAGAGAAGGAACATTTTAGAAAGCCAGTCTCCTGTTCTAAGATGATTAACCTATACTGTTTCCCTAAAACTAAGCAGTCTGGTACTAACTGACTCGAGTTCTTCTCTACAATCTGTCTTTCGGTGATGAAGACTAAGGCCTTTTCTCACTTACTATTTTATCTTCTATCTCACTTTTCTACTTTAATATTTTTATTTGGATGTTATCAGCTGATGTCTGTTATCTTCGTATTTCAGCACCATCTGGTGATTTTTTACAAGCATAGTAATAAAATAGTAAGTATTCAAGCAATTACACTCTTGTAGTAGAGGTGGGTTGAGATATAAACTACATGTGAACTTAATCCAACGTGAAAAAATAGGTAGGAACATGATCTTTATTGGTCATGGTCTAATGCTTTTCACTAAGCCTATTGAAATACTAGTCAGTAATCTCAATAATTTAAGCAACTGCAAATGATTGAGGAAATGTCCTTCCACATTGTTTTTATTTCTCTCTGACCCCAACACATTCACGCTCTCATACACACACACGTGTACGTGAGAGGGAGGGATACAGTGAATGTTGCTGGCATCGTTGCTCTTAAAATTGCCAGCAGCTCTTCTTGCCTTTTCACTAATTAGGATGAACCCAGGGAATAAAATTTTTTTCATGCTCTTATCCATGTCACCTGCAAATGTACTTTCATGCTATTTATTTTAATAAGAATTTTAACAACACTCAGACTGGTCAGAAAAGATGTTCATTTATGCTCTATCTTAATAATTTAGTTTAAAAATATTTTTAGGACTTTTTTGGTCCCTTCTTGATCTTTAGAGAGGCAAAGGTACCTATTGTGTTTACATTGTAAGGAAAAAGGATGAGGAAGAATCTATTTGCAGTCTTTTTACTACACGATATAGAGAAGCTGACTCAGATGCTCGCAGAGAAAGAGCAGAAAGCAGGAGGATGACAACTGAACCTTCTGTGATTCTATGAAATCTCTCTCAAAATAAAAATTGTGGCGTTAAGGAATCACCTTGTAGTGTTTTGACTTTATCAAAATCTTTATTTTGTAACACAGACTTACGAAAAAGGTTTTGTGAGCTTTTTAGTGGTTGGGGAGAAGATGATAGAGTGCAGCATTTGAAGTTTGTGGTATGAAGACTGGGTCACATGTGGAAAAAGTCACTAATTATTCAAGTTCACCAGGAAGCCCCTGGAAGAAGGCAACCTTTGTTGTTTTAAAAAGGCAAGAAGGTCTCAAGGAAGTTTAAGGACTTCAAAAATCTTGAAAAATTGCTTTAAAATGTTGTGTTATAATAGTAACTGTCTCTAGGAGTAATGATTTGAGGGCAATAGAAGGCTGCTGTGGGAATATATGTCCAGGTAACTTACTTCTGTGTTATGAATTCATGTTAAAGTGTGTTACCTGGCTTGTAAAGATTTTACATTTTCTGTTTCGCCATAATTGAGAAAAAGGAAGAGGTTTTTAGTTCCAAATGCATGTTTTTATTATCTGGACACCTGGAAATTTTCAGTCTTTCCAATTTGTATTATTTAGCTTACTAAAAAGTAAATTAAAAGTATTGCCATGTTAATGTGGAATCAGAACTTGGATGTATTAAAAATGGATCTCACTACACATACGTAGTTAAATGAGCAGCGCAGGGAAAGAAGCAGATTTTGTTATTCCAGCCTTTCTAGATTTCCCAGTTAATTGGTTTCCTTAATAAATGTTTTGACTTCCTCTCGTTTTTTCCCTGTTTCTTCAAAACATATATTTGTGAATCCACAGAGAAGGAACACAAATGTTAAGTTTGATTAAATACACAGTTTAATCTTAGTGTTGTTCCAGTCATAATGTTACTTGAACATCCAGTGTGTGTGAATATCTCTGAAACTAGAATATTCATGGAGCTTCTGAGCATTAAAATGTGATTGAATAATAGAGTAAATATATAATATCTGTTTTTTAAAAATGTAGAAATACTGTGGGCACTGCACTAGTAAATTCAAACCTCGAGAAGATGAAGCTTTTTTTGTCAGAAATGAGATGGCCTTTTCTATGAATTCAGTTTTAACTCTAATTACATCAGCAAATTGGGGCACAAGTGTCTTATACAAGTGAAGAGATCAGTCTGAATTCTGTTTCCCCCACCCCTTGTTTGAAGGGTTGAAATACTGGAGATAAGGGTTACTTAGGTATTGACGTCTTCCTATTGTTTACTTAATGTAGTAATTATCATATCTTGCCTTGAAACAAATAACAGGAGAACTTGAGAGTCAATTTAGTAGAAATTCAGTTTAAACAAATTGTTTTATTGTGATACATACCTGTCTGTAACATTAAAATACACTTTTGTAGATGTTGAAGAATTTGAGTCCCAGATAATTATTTTGTATGGATACAGCTGAAAAATAAAACTGTATCAGTAGGTAGTAAAACATAGATCAGTACCATGAAGGACTTTACTGTACTGATTCTCCTTCCCTCCTGTGTGGCTTTTCCTGCCTTACCCCACATATTTACAGTTGTTTCATTGTATGTTTTCTCCTGGAAGCTAAAATAGTATACATACAGGCTTGATGAGGATCAACATTTCTGCTTAGTGATGAGTTCCAAATGAAGTATCAAAATCCGTAATGGTGTCAAAGCATCCAGCTATCTTTGCTCAAGCCTGTCCCAGAGATTCCATGCCACGCTTCCAAAAATGATTGAAGTACAGAGGGACAAGAATGGGAAAAGCAGAAACCAGTACAATACCCAAGAAATGTTTATGCTTTGCTAATATGTTTGCATCAGGAAGTCATCTCAGCGTTGTGATCTACAGTGGAGTTTGCATATTCCTTAATGTTTCTTAAAAGAAAAAAAGAAAAAAGTTTCTTTGCTGTTGGAAGAGTGCTGGCGTTTGCAAGAGTTCCTGCGGCTACTTAGTGCTTTGTACCTGTATTTGCTGTGCTCTGTGTCTGTATCACACTTCAGTGACATCCTTCTTGTGGGCCCAACTGTACTTCATAGCTGGACTGTCTGAGTCTACCCTCTGTTTAAAAAAAGGATAAATTTATAAAAGGGTATAACAGTAAAGAAGTCAACCTCCTGGTGAGAATAGTGCCAGAATAAATCTATTTCCTAACAGCTGTCCATGCATGACTTTTGAATTTATCTGGATGTTTGTAGCTGTAAAGCCCTGTGAGGAAAAACATGACTCACCTATGCAATGTTATTTTGTTTTACAGGAAAAAGCTCAGTGCTTTCAGAAGGCTCTTGCTTCCCAAGCAGATAAATCCACGCAGACAGAACTGGTATGCCATGATGTAAGTAGCTGTATTGAACAGTATTTTTTATCATCTTTGTGGGTGTTTAGACTTCTGTCAGCTGGTTTGCCTCTGCTGCTGTTGTGTCCGTGCATTGATTTGGTGATAGTAAAATACCTTAGGAAACATGAGAAGATAATTACAACTACCTGCCATCAGACCAATGCCCTGCTAATTTCAGGCTTTACAAAGAGCTGAAAAATAGCGTGAATGAACATGGAGGGTATGTATTAGTGGATTGTAATGTTTTTTTTTCAGTATTCATTTGCACGCTTATTGACACTTTTATTAGGTTATTATGTTTATAATCTTCGTATGCTGTCCCAACAAGATCTGAAGTTTGGAAGATAATGGAGTAAGTACAGTTTTGCCAAGTGATGTTAAAATTCTGTTTACTGAAGAGCATCTGTCAGAATTTCTCCTAGAATGTGAATTTATAGTATGTATCTTCATGCAAGAAGGTAGTCAAGGAAGATTCCTTAATTGTAGAAATATTTTTCCCCTAGTTTTTTTAACTACAAGTATTCTGTCTGTGAGATGTTGCTTGTTCACTTGTTTACATGAACCTCTTGAATAATCTTTGATTAAAAATGCCACTATGTGCAATATTTATCACAGTTCTATTCTGTGATTTGAGCAGTCTAACAGTAGTTCTTACCAAAAACTGTTCTGCAAAAGAAGGCTGTGGTTGTGCATTGGTATACATCAACATGCCGATTCAAATTTATGAAGAGAACGATGGAATTAAAGCAGGTTTTAAAACCTTCCTTTTGGTCTGTTTTTTATCAGTGGAGCATTAAAGTTCTGTCTTCTGAGTCTTTGGATAGTTTTCTTAAAATAGAAACAGAAGAATTTCGTGTTCTAATGTGAAAAGTTTTTGAACCAAAGTACATTTTAGTGTGTTTTTTTCAGAATCTTTTAAGCTGATTCAAACCAAGAGTACTAACATTTCTTTTTAAATTAACAAAACCATAGTTATAATTTTTCTTCTTATATGTATTGCTCAACAAGTGGGATTTGTGTATTTTTTGAGTATTTTCTTATTTAGGGCAAATAAATCAGTACTTTACTCAATGTACCCATCTGCTCTGATTTCATGTCTTTAGTTTACTGAATGTGAATTGTTATGTTCTACTGTGTCTGTGAAATAATGTCTAGTGGAATTTACTGCAACTCTGAGGTGTGTATATATTGCTGGTGAAAATTACATAATATTCAAAAATAATTAAAACCATTTTCATATGTTGCAATAATATATCCATTTCTTCTGTGAGTAATTATCCTTAACAGCTGCTTTCTTATATCTTGGATGTTAAATAAAAGTCTTCCACTAAAAATGTCAAAAAGCAGTATGTAAGGTTTGGGCTTTTTTTGTGTTGGTTTGTTTGGTTTTGTTTCTGTTTGTTTTTTTAACAGGTATGACTTATGCATTTGGTTGTTCTCTCCCAAATCAAATATGTGGTACTCATGCTGGAGAGATTCATGCTGCTAGAGGATTCTATATTTTTCCCTTTTTCCAGTCTGTGTTCCCTTGGAATTTGAGGGAGGAGGTGCTCTATCAGTAAAATAAAAAATAAAATTAGAACTCCCTCTCCCAAACAGGTGCAGGTTTCTGGCTGAGATCTATCTAACTATTAAACATAATAATAACAACAATAATTCAAATCCTTTTCTTTAGCAGCATTCTCTTCAACATTATCAGAATGCATATTTCAAACTTCCCTGGTTAAAAAGTCTCTACCTTGTCATGGTTGCAATAATATATTTTTTTATATGGGGTGTTGCAATGCAAGAACCAAAGGAAATGTGGCATGTTTTTCTATGGAACAACACCTCACCTCTATTTATCTGGTACAGAGTACTTGTTCAAAGTCCATTTCAGGGAATTGATTGCAGAGAAATTTGAATTAATATACAGGAATAAGACAAACCTGCTATTATCACCATGAACGGAATTGAGTGAAGAAGGATGTGCAAATAAATAGTATAAACACTTTCCATAATATTGTTAAAACTTTATGCTCTCATTTTTTGGAATTGTGCAGCTTTTCTGTGGAGGATAGCGATTAATGATCGGTTCAACTGTGTTTCTGTGGAAACTAAGTGGCAATTACATTTGTATTCTTTGCTTTTGTATGAGATTTTAAAGATCAAGTTGTAACTGTGGCAAGTAGTATCTGTTCATCATTTTATTCAGGATGTCAGTAAGTGTGTAGAACTACAAGAATATTGTGCTATTATGAAATTAGATTCAATAGAAAAACGTAAAACAGATCAGTGAATACAAGATATATTTTTCACTCCATTAGTCACACATTCCAAGAAGAGTATACATCGAATACTTAAGATCTAGTTTAAGAGGTAAGCAGAAAATTTAATTTAATTTCATCCTTGTTACAGAGTTGCTACTTTAATTAAAAAAAACCAACCCCTCCCAAAACAAAACAAAAAAACAACCAACAAACCCCAACCAAACAAAAAAAATATCCCTAATGTTTTTTATTTTTTCTTAGTTCAACTTTAGAAGCGAATAGTAGTTAGGAATTCGTGTGGCATTATTTCATAAATGTTCTACAAATGTTGATATACACTTCATAGTGTAATATTTCAGAAAGGCTTAAGATAGTGCCATTGTGAATGGCTTGTTTTATATTCTTGTATATTCTTTTGTTTCACTGTATAATCTTAAAAGTTGCCTATTTTGCAGTGCAAAAAACTGAGATAGGTTAGCCCCAAGATAAAGCAATGCTTGAGTTTTTTGGACTTCTGGACAATGTCTCCATTTTTTTGACTATTCTTTAGCCTTGGAATTCATTTAGATGTGTCATTAAAAGTAAATGGAAGTTCTGACTTTGATTTAGATGAGGAATTAATCCTTTTGTCCATAGGGTGTACAGTAATGAAATAAAGCTGGAGGCTAGTCTATATTTAGGAAGGAATGGGTGAAAAAAGGAGGAAATGCAGTATTTCAAAGGGAGGAAATGTTCTTGTTTCTGTGGAGCTGCTCTGATGAAGCTTAAACAGTATTGAGTGAATGTTTGGGTGTTTGAGAGGTTACTGGAATGGAATTTAATATACTGTATTTTATTTTAGCATCTATAACATAATTACAATCAGATTCTGGCTGTCCAGATAATCAGTAAAGTTTGGATCATGCAATCCCCTGCAATACCTTTAAATTGCTGGATAATACTTCTGATAGATTCCTTTTTTTTTCTCATACAGCACACTGAGATTTTTCAGCTGAAATTGCTTTAGAGTACTGTATTAGTAAGCAAGTGGAAGATAAAGTCTGTAGCAGTAAAGGCAATGTTTCTCTTAAAGAACTGTTTGAACCGGAAAGCACACTGTTTAATGTCTTTTCTATATTAAAACAATCTAATAAGAAACTTAATTATGGAATTAAAACATAAAGTTTAAAATACTTTTTGATAAGAATGAAAGAGGTCTTGCATGATGAGAAATGCTACAGTGTCCTTAAGTGATTAACATGACCACTTTGCTACTTGAGTAAATTGAAAGTAAAATACCAACCCAGCTATCATATGTATTCAATGGAAGACATTAGAAAGTAATCGGGGTTTCTTAGAAGGCTAGTTGCTTTGTACTGCAGAATGTCAAGGAATCTTCATCTGGTGACAGTCCTAAATTTATTCTGTTTTCCAGTATGTGTGCTGAGAATCATTTAAAACACGCTGGGAGTCTTGCATAAAGAACCATGTGCACAACAGATTGATGTCGAGGCTGCTAAATAATAAATTATTAATGTGTCTTCAATAATCAATGCTAGTTTAACCTCCTTCACCTTCCTGTGCTTGCAAAGTCTTATTTTATTGAGAGATCAAGGCATAATTTCTTCCATGTCAGTCAGGTTGCTAAAATGGACCAAAAGATGAATAGATACAGTCCAGTCAAGTAGCATTGGGACTGATTACAAGATCATGTTAAGGGATACAACTCTAAAAATGGCTTCTGGCTAAATATGTAGTCCAAAGTATCATGCAGGCATCACACGAGCATGCTGCCCCATGTGCCATTGCTAATGCATTTTCATTAAAATGTGTCTCAAAAGCGGCATTAAACAATCACAGTACAGTTTTTATTTCTGTCACTAGAATAAGTCCAACTAGGCACCACTTTGTCAGTCTTTATCAGTCTTTGGATGAAAAAAGTTTTTATTTAATTTTATTCTCCACAGAGTAGAAATTCTGAAGAACTGGCAGTCTTTTCTGTGCTTTCCTTGTGCTGTTATTATAAGTTTCACATCTGAGAACTGCTATTCTCTTTGTTCTTTGTTTCCTACTGAGAGTAAAGCTGATGTAAACAGGTTTTGGACTGGTCCTTAACTTATTCCCCATTTAATGAGATTTTTTTTTTCCAGTTTAGTGGTCCTTACATTTTGTATGATGCTTCTAAAGTCTTACACAACAAACCTGAGTGGCATTGCTTGCAATCTGCTACAGTTTGATTTGCATTGTACAGACAAAAATTACCTTTCCTTGGTAATCACCAGCATTGCGTTCATAACAGTGCTCTGTGATATACAAGAAGGCACTGACTTTTATTGCCTGTACAATCATGCAGCATTAAAAGCCATACTGATACATATTTTAGGGTAATTGTTTTGTAGCTTGCTGTGAATTGCCTTGGACATTGTGCCTCCTTTACCCTCTCAAAACCTGGGTACTACTTTTTCCAGAGCCTCTGCGTTTCACTAGGAGGGAGTGGAAGACATGGAGGTGGATGCTCTTAACTGTTCCCCTCCACCTCCCTTCTATGCTCCTTATCCTCCCTGGTAGCCAAACAGCATAGCTTATGGATGCTGTGAAGGGACTGTGTTGCATTCTCCTCTATCTTCGGAGGGCAGGGGAATAGAATACTGAAGTACTGAAAGTACTAAAGTACTTAACTTGTGGAACTTTTGAGTTTAATCTAAATACTAAATACTTCCCTCTCCACAGTATTGCATAGTTTGTTACAGCGTGAAGTGAGTTGTATTTTGCCACTTAAACCAGAAAATACATCCTGCTTCTGCCTCCCCTCCTCGCCTTGGAGACTGATACCCATCTGCTATTGCATCTTACCACTAGATAATTTTTCTCCATTTATTTCTTATTTTCTCTCTGAGTTTGTTTTCTAATGTGTACAGTGAAATAATGCAAACTTATACATAATATATCTTTGTCTAATGCAATTTTTTTTTAAGTACCTTTAGAAATCAAACAAGCCATTAACCATTTTGATATTTGCTTTGATTGTATGTCTGTATCATATCTGGATATCCAAGTTGTTCTTGACATGCTACATCCTTTCCTGCAACTTCCTATTGCAATCATTTTCTCTTCTCATGTTTCCTTTTTTAGTATACAATTTCAAAGCACCGTTTCAAAATCTACGTATGTTTTAAGATGTCCTACTTGTGCAAATTGTCAAACCTTTCATCCATTAATAGTGAAATGGTACGCTGAAACTCTTTTTGGTTTTAATGATTGCCTTCCTTCAACCCTGACCAAACACACTGCTTCCCCATTCAACACTGTACTTGGTGTTTGAATTCCATTTAATCACGATGTATTGAAGATGAAGGACTTGTTACACCTACTCACAATGGGGATAAACAGTTCAAGTTACTGGTGCTGAACTTGCCAGAGGATGCATGTGCTGAAGGTTTGGTGTCTGTGGTGCTGTACAAAAAGTGATAGAGGTTTTCACATAAAGAAACTTCAAAAGTAACTGGGTTCTGGGACAGAAACTGAGGCTTGCCATATGGACAGGCTTCTACTAACCATTTAAATTCTGTGGCAGATTATTTGCAGGGTATTACACCTTTAATTTTGCCATCTTTAGGAGTTGAAGAACAATAAAATTTGTGTTCTGTGCGGTACATATTTGATATGAATGATCTTCAGTTTTGATTTGTGGCATGCAAGTTGGTTTCTGGATGCTTGTATACGTGAACTGTTTAAATATTTGTAGTAATATGTGGTTTGATGATATGACAGCTGAGTTTCCTCATAGCCCCAAACTTAATATAATGCTGTAGTCGCTATATCTCTAAAATACTGGTTTTCTCTTCATAAACAGAGCAGTGTTCTTGCCTGTTAAGTTTTCTGTCTTTCTACTTGTTCTACATTTTTCTGTCATAAACTTCTTCTGTCTTGGTATCTGCAGTTATGCGGGTATATAAATATTGACCAAACTTACTGTCATTAACTTCTGCTTACGTGTCTTGGGGTGGGGGAGAGAAGAAGAGGAAGAAGCAAAGAAGGGTGTTTATTTATTACTACTTATTCATCTTAGAAGTTTTGTTGGTTTTGGGTTTTTTTTTAAGACATAGCTTTTCCCACTTTTTCTGCTTTAGCTCCATCACTGTGTGCCCTTACAGTTCTCCAGAAGTTTACTTTTTCACTTTATATCCATCAACTATAGCCATTTTGTCTCATTTCTTATTTTACTTTAATTTCTGTGCCGTACTTAGAAGTATGACTTACGAAAATTTTATTGCAGTAGTATATTTTCAGTGTCTTATAGTTACATTGTTTCTATCATAAAGATGCTACCAGGCAGTTCATGACATCCCTGAGTATGAAATAAATGAGAGTTATCCCTAACCATGACACATGTTCTTACTATATCCATTCTGACCTGTTACTCTAAGGAGAAAAAGAAGTTGGATGCTAACAAACAAGGTGTTTCAATAGCTTTTATTGGACTGAAATTAAAAAGACAACCTTGTTCCACCAGATTATACCTTGCTGACTCATGCGTTATGCTGAATACTAGCAGTGTCCTATTTGTAAGGCTGGAAAATAGCAGCACTGAAGCCTTTGTAATGTTGTTCAAAAGAGTGGACTTGGAATTTAGTGAAGTGCACTCAAAACCAATCAAAAATTCTAAAAACCAGCAAGATTTTGCAATAGCCTTTGAGTATATTTTCTTAAAAAATTCAGAAAAATTTTGTTTCACCTTGAAGAAAAGATCAACAAGGAAAACTGAAAAATGAGGCATGGATAACTACTGCATTATAAGAAACATGTATGGGTTCTGTTGTCTTAGTACATTTGGAGTGAGTGTATTTTAATACAGAATGATCTACTGACACAGTTTTATCATAATGTGGAAGTGGTTTATGTTTTATGTAGATTTCCTTTATTAGCATAGAATAGCTCACTTTGGTGACCTTTTTCCAGTACAAACATGGCATCTTTTGTACATAACTGTTTTCTGACTAGAACCGTGTTACACACAAGCTGATGGGTCGTACTTCTGGTTTTGTCTACCTTGTCACTTAATTTGTTGGTATGTTGATGATTAGTGTGAAAGAAGCTTATTATTGCATGCTGCCTGCATGACTGCATACTGCAGAAACAATAATTTCTCATTTAACTTTGTGTTTCCATCAAACCATGCATCACTAAGGTTTCATTTCATTTCTTTTTTCTTTTTTTTTTTGTTTGTTTTTTTGTTTTTAAAGGCCCTGTGGAACTCTTCATGTTCTGAAGGCTTAGTTTACAAACCTATCAGCATCTCATTGGTTCCATCATTATTAAATTAAAAAACAACATCTGGACACTCTGCATTTATGGATTTAATTAAATTCTGCTGTATATGAAATGAACTGCAAGTCACCATTTCTGGCAAAATTCTACTACTTACCATAACATTTGTATTATGAACAGTCAAACCACTTTTTTTGGCAATATCTTCATTATTAAATGTATCTATGAATAAATTATTAGTAAGCTATCACAAAGTTATTATCTGAAATAAAAATTATTCTTACCATTTTGTGTGCTTAGTCATCCACTGCTGTTTCACTGTAACTAAGAAAATCCTTCACTGATGCTTGTCTCAGAGATAGAAAAAATGTCTTTAACAGCTGGAAACCTGAGGAAACCATTATTTTTTAAAACATGTATTTTTTTCTCTTCCACTAGTAATACTTCTGCATCAATTGCGAATACAGGGTCAGGACCTTTCAATATGTGATTTATCAGATGAATGTTCATAATGATGTATATAATTCTTATGTGGGACTCGAGACATTTCTGTAGGGTATTAGGTAAGCTTTTACAAGGCCAGAATTTATGCAACTTTATCCCAGGAAAATAGGAGAGCTGATCCTAAAAATGTACACTGATTTTTTTAATCCATTAGAATAATAGCTTACTTTCTATCTAATTTTCCTGCAGCTTCCAACAGACATTGCTAGGACAGCATTAATGCGAGCAAAGTAAATGTTGTGTTTGCTGGACATGACTGTGCTACTTGAGTGGATAGTAGTTGTTGTCCAGAGGGGGTGGGGTGAGGAAGGGTAATTCCTAGTTTATGGTATTATTAAGCAAGACACCACGAGCAAGCAGTGAATTTCACCACAAACCCTGTGACCACTGTTAGTTGCTTCGGTGTCACCTTACTCAGGAATGGCTTCGTGCACCTGAGGCTGTACGCTACACCCACCCTTACCAGGTAAGATAAGGTGCTTGTGCCAGCAGTATTCTTTAACCTCCCCTGCTAATACTTTTTCTTATTAAAAAGAGGCAATACTTGAATCTTATTATTCTGCCATTTCCATCAGGCCTCATAGTATGTAGTAAGAACAGTTACTCAACTGGAGCAACTGTTTAGCACCTGTAGCTTTGATTTCAAACAGAGGGCATACTGCATTCATTTAAAAAACAACATTTCCACAGTTATTCTTAAATGGAGCTGAACTGAAAATAAATGCATTCAGCCAAATATTCATGCAGGGTCTTTAAAGTGAATGTACCTTCTCATAGGTTATGTTGCATTATGTTGTCTGAAATTCTGTGCCACTTAACATGGTGTTATTGTTTATCAGTCCTATAAATCATCTTTTCTTCTTTGATCATAACAGTCATCTTCAGCATCCTCTCTTGCCCTCTTGGTCAGGCTGCCTGAAACTTCTTTGCAGGTGTATTTGCGTAGTTCTTACTGTATTTGTTGGAAGTATCTTGTAAAACCAGTTAAGTTGCAAATGCATAATTTAAAGGAACTACAGATATGAGCATGTGCATATTATCTTTTTGAACTTAACCTGTTACCATTCTTCTTTCTCTTCCTTCATCTAGAAAATCCTTTTTTAGTCATTGATGAGCACAGAAATGTCTACTCCTGCTGCTGTTATGATTGACAAGTACTATTCAGACTTCAAGGAGACACAACACTTTACTTGCATAAGCAAGAACTTAATGCTAGTTTAATTAAAGTCTTAACAGTCTGATCAAAGATTTTTTTAAAAATTATTGTTGCAGTACAGACTGATACTAGCACATCTAGTTGAAAAAATCAAAAATTAAAGGTACATTGTATTCCTAGTACCTGCCTCTTTGATGTGTTGCTCTCTCTTGCACAGACTCTTGTGATCTGGAGTCGAATGGCTTCTGGTCAGTTGTGGGAGTTGTGGGGGCATTACAGTAAATCTGCTATCACAGCTCCTTGGAAGGAATCTGATAATAACGTTGATTTCTTTCTCCTCATTCTGGAATCCAGATGGGATCTCTCTGATATGTTTATTCACATGTTGCTCTGATTGCAAGTTTATGTGATACCTCTTATCCTTTATAACTGGTATTACCATGCTCCAAAAATTTCCTTCCTTTGATGGTGAGTAACTTTGTAGTCCTGGAGCCCTATGAAAGGTTTTATACCACACAGCTATAAAGAACTGAACAGCTGGTGCAAAAAGGTAATAGTAACCTGTTCATTAGTAACTGCCCTTTAGACCTGAAGTAAAATATCCTACAAATATTCTGTAAATACCCAGGCAGGCCAGGCAAAACCAAAGCTTGATACCCATGTCGTTAGCTTGATCCAAAGCCTGCATCTTGTTCCAAGCAATGCAGCACCGTGTTAACAGAGATACAAAGCTGAAACAGTATTGGCAAAATACTTTGTTCTCATTCTCAGCACTGGCATTTAACAAGTGCAGGACTTTGTTAGTTTAACTAGCACACATTGTTTTTTCTCTATCTGAATGCTTTTCAAGTGATACCAGATAACCTGAGTTTGTTCTCAGAGCTTTCCTCCAGGGACTTGTGAATGTGGGAGTGCAAGGCTGTTTCACACAGCACAGGAGGGGGAAAGTAGAAATTGAGGACTGAAAAGTAACAAAGGTGCAAAAATGTTACATCTAGAGCAAATATTCAGTGGTAAACGTTGAGAGGCTGAGAAGGAGCACAGTGATTTTAAGAGGAGTCAGATTATAAGCAGACGAGTCAGAAAGGCAGACAAGTCTCGGAAAGCCTGGGGTAGGACAGAGAGGCAGAAAGGTTACATTCTGCTTGAATTGAAGGGAGATTTTTTTTTTTTTCTGGTCAGTGTTTTGGTTTCTTTTTGATTTTTTTTTTTTTTGATTTTCTGAAGCGATTTCAATATGAAAACACACAGAACAGTGTGAATACTGGCATAGAAAGTATTCTGCTGTGCCTCAGTGAGCATTTGGGCCAATAAAGAATTTCTGTAGCTTACAATATGTACAAAAGGTGTTAAAAATATAAATAATCATCGAGGGCTGTTTATGGGCATAGGCAAAAGAGCTGGAAATTTGGTTGTTCATAAGTAGATAGGAGATGACTGGCTTACTTCTGCAGCTGAGCTTACCCAGTGTTGACCAGTAGTTTTTTGATACGTTTACATTATTTGGTCACTTAGATAATAGTTTAAACTGTTCAGTATGCTTTAGAGTTTTATGTAAGTGTTAACACTTAGGAAGACAAAGTCAGCATATAATATGTGATTTGTGTTTTACTAACAATAGAAACAGAAAATGCCATTTCTATCCCTGATCTATTACTAGTGCTTTCTCATAGATGTGCAGTGAGAACTATATCCAGGCTGTGTACTCGTCCCTCATTTTAATATAGTGCTCTTTTAGTATTCATTTATTCATTTTTAGTAATGGAAGCTTCTACTTTTTAAGAGTCAACAGAATATTAACATTAATGATAAAACAGCAAGAAGGAGCATGAAGGAAAAGGATTATAAATGAGATTTGGGACATAGTAATATGTTTCTTTTGTAGTGTACAAAAAGGCATTAAATTTAAGCAGAATCTATTGAATATACCAGCAATAAAAGGGGAAAAAAAAAAAGTTCCGTTTGGTTACTAGCAAATGCGTTGCAAAAAACTTGCAAAGATATATTTTTGTTTGTGCATGTATTAAATCATGCTGAAGATGAGTGTATGAATTGGATACCATATTACAACTTTATATTCAGTACTAGCTTCATTACTTTCAGGGAGATTCTTATTCATCTAAAAACACCCAGGAAAAGCTTGGTGGTGCTGTTAATGATAACTTTAATGATAAAAGTAAGTACTACCTTTGTATTTGATACTAAAGTAGAGGGTTTTGATCTATATTGTGTAATGGTGCATCCATACTATGTAATATTTGCAGAGAAATGCCAACACCTGCACTGACATATTATATTTTAAGCAAAGAATGAGAAAAGCACAACTGCATGAGAGGTACAGATGATAAAGACGATAGGATCTTTATATCTTAAATATATGAAGCAATTTTAAGTGCACACATCAAAGACATGAGCTTTCCAATGTGCAAGTAGTAAAAAGTGTCCATGTGAATATCTCTTTGTGTATGTGTGTACCTCTGTATTTCGGCTTCCAGTCTGTTAAATGATTCAGGAAAAAAAATGTGGAGACAAATATACTACTGAAGTCTTGTCTGGTTATGAATAAATTCTGCAAAGAGAGCTCCTAAGAAATTGCCAAATTTCAGCTTTTGCAGAAATAAAGACAACTGGAAGAAAGAGAAGTTTCACTGGCTTGAGTGAAAGTTTGTGAATGGACCAATTCAGTGATTCAGTCTGGCTCAGTGAAGTCAGCTTTTGAAATTCTCTACGTTTTGCAAGCATCTGGGTACCCTGAGAAAACTCAAGTAATGGCAGAACATGATTAAAAATCCTGAGACTAACGATGAACAGTTGGCTTTTCAGGCATTTTCATGTATCTACTTATACTCCCACTGTCACAAGTTTTTGGGTTTTTTTTTTGAAGGCTTGTGGAACTGTCCCCTCCTGACACTGGAAGTTGCTTAGTAGAGAACAATGGCTAGCAGGCTAGTTGCTTACCAAAAGCTTGTTCATATATATATGTAGAGCAAAATAAATCCAGGGGTTTTTAAATCATTGTGATGACTGGACAGAAGTGAGCCCATTTTTTCTATGTGAGAAACTCTCTGACTTGCAAAGCTAAATATAATATGAGGCTGAAGCCACGAGTAAGGTTACTTATGGAACTCTGGAAATTGTGAGAGCTTCCCAACGAACTTGAGGCAGGGCTAAGAGGTTGTGTCATTTTTTCTTTCCTTTTTAATTGGGGTCTGGAACTGAGGGTCTTACTGTGCTTCAGGAGATTCTCCAGTGTGGGCTCTCCATGGGCTGCAGTTTCTTCAGGGCCTATTAGTCTGCTCTAGTGCAGTGCTCTCTGCAGGCCACAGTAGATCTCTTCTTCAGTGCCTGAAGCACCTCCTCTCCCTTCTTCACTGACTTTGATGTTCACAGAGCTTTTTCTCACCTTTTTTTCCCTTTACTCCTCTGCTCCCTGGTGTTTTACCCTTTCTTAAGTATTTTCACAGGGGTGCCACCAGCTTTACTGATGCTCACTGTGTCATTTGTGTGCGTCCATTGCAGAGCTGCCTGGAAGCATTTGTGTCTGGCACAGGGCAGCCCGTGATCTTTTCTCACAGAAGCCACCCTGCAGCCCTCCTTTTGCCAACACCTTGCCACATAAACTCATTGCAAAAGCAAACAAAAGCAAAGCATAACCCCACAGCTGACCTGACTGGGATGAACATTAATAATCTTATAATTGTTTTTTTTTTTTATGTTAGGAAAATGCTTCCATGGAGTTACAGATCTGTTAATACATGAGATGAGTATTATAAAATGGTTGATTAGATGTGTGAGTTTAGCTCCATAAAAAATTCAGAAACTAGTGAAACAGCATAACTTGTGTTCCAAAAAACCTGGATATACTGTGATTGGTGGTGTTGGTGATGACCATTGTGAATTTATCCATCAACTTCCATTGGTGCCCCAGGCCAATGGAAGAGGCTGGTTTTTTTCCCTACAGGAGCTAGGCATTGCATCGAGTCCATTGCTTGGACTTAGGGGTCCAAGCCGCAGGAAAAAAAAAAAAAATACAAGTAGTATCACTCTATTTAATTACGTTCTTAGAACAGTTAGTCTTCATTAATTACATAAAAACATGGAGTGGATTAGTGTTACATTTTATATTATTGGTTTGGAAAAATCTTTGACCCCATGTTGTGCCACTTTTTAAATTAGTGTGTATGTAGTGATTCTTCCTCACATTTTTTGTTAAGTCTGTACAACACTTGAGGGTTTGCAGGCTTGATATCGATCAAGTCGGGTTGAGCAGCAGGCACAGTTTGCCTCCCAGATTTGAGCCACAAATTCTGTGGTAGCCGTTTCACAAGCCTCTGTCAAACACTGGCATTTTAATATGTGGGAATAAACTACTTGGCAACATAATAATAGTCTCATTAAAAAAGTTGACTAAAATGTGTGTACATACATTGCTTATACCTACTCTTGTATTGCTACAGAAGTAAATTTTCAAATCTGTTTAAAACAGTGCATATATGAACCCAACAGGATCTTAAACAATAAAACATTTCAGAATTTCCTTTTTCTGGAACTCCTAGATGCAAATTGAGTGATCTGACTGATGAAATAACATGGACAAGTAGCATGAAAGAGAAAACAAAAACAAAACTAGTGAGGACAAGGAGGATAATAAAACCTGTTATGAATCTGTCAGTCTGACAGCATTCATCCTGGATTTTCCTTACTTTTTAATATTTCCCTTTGCAACAAATATCCTTGGAGACCAATTGGTATGTCTTTTGAAGTTCTGTATAGCTCAGTGCTCTTTCCCAATATTGGCCAGTAGTAGAGAAAAAGCAAAACCAAAAAAACCAAAAACAAAACAAGGAAACTCCACAAAAACAAAACCAAACAAACAAAAACATCAAAACCAAGCAAACAAAAGTATAAAGGGGAAGTAATAGTAAACTGGCCAGTTTACCAAATGACATCAGGGATTTTCATCAACCTGAAGACTGATAATTGCTGATAGTCCTATTTTTTATGAGTTTATTACCTGTGCAATTCTCATATCTTGACAACATCCTTAAAGGAATATATTCTCATTCAGATTTAGTGTGATTATTCTTGTTTATGGTATTAGTTTAATCTATGTGCTTCTCATCACATATACTGGTCATAAAACCCGTATTCAAAGTTTGTGATTTTTAATACGTGGTTTTCAGTAGTTCACTGAAAAAATGTATCTATATAGTTCATTATCTATAGTTCTGTCTTTATTGAATATGTTTTGAATATGTTTATGTTAAGAAGCAGATGAGGTTATATATATGGGGCATCTATTTCTAAAAGAAGGTGACAAATGCTTGAATATAAGAGATTTTTTATACATCCTTAAGCAAGAAGGTAAAAAATTGGCTGACTATTCCTAAACACCATATTTTTTTGGTTTCCTTTCTCTGGTTTCCATGTGTGCCATTTTCTCTTGCTGTTGGAAATATTTGCAAACTCTGTTAGTGGTGGGGCTTTTGTTCTGGCTCATTATTTTCCCCTGCTGTTGCTCCTTTGCT
Organism: Oxyruncus cristatus; assembly: GCA_013399855.1. NCBI lineage: Eukaryota > Metazoa > Chordata > Aves > Passeriformes > Cotingidae > Oxyruncus > Oxyruncus cristatus. Next base: position 1,019,441 of record VXAY01006507.1, read on the forward strand.
CATTTCCTTTTATCTCGCTGTATTGTTTTTATTCTCTCTCCACATTATAGTCCCATTTGGCTCATCCTCTCCTTTCTGTCTTTTCTATAAAACATAATTTTTATCACACATGCTTCTAAAGCTTCAATAATACCAAAAACCAGAAAGTCACACTTTTTCTTTTAACTTCTGTTTTGTCTTAGGCTTTTTCCTACTTTTAGGAAAGAGAAAACAATTACATCTCAGGCAAAACTGCCCATACAGAATAATTCTCAAGGACTAGTAAGTGATATTTTTCCTGTAGTTCTGAATGCTAACAGCTATGTTCAAAATCTATGAAAAGAAAATAATGGTTTTTTGAATTCTGTGGATGTTGAGGTAATTTTAGTTGTCTTTTTAAGAGTATATAAAAATACATTGGTTTATCCCATCTTGTATCAAGAAAAAAATTCCTGTAAAATTTGTTTACTCACCATTTGATTTTCTTGAACTATTTGTAATATATTCTGGAAGGAATATTGAAAAAGCTGTACTGTATGCTGTCAACTTAGACTGCATAAAGAACAACTATTTTTAGCTGACCACGCAGAGGTACAATTTAAATTTTTTTTGGCATCTACAGAAAACTTTTTATACTGCCAGAAGGCTTATTTTGCATTAGTACTCATAATGTATTGAATTTTCAGTAGGTCAGGCTACTGTTCTGTTTAAACACAGAATAATTTCTGTATGTTTATCCTGTCACGCGTTTGTGGAAGATCCCAGGACAGTAAATCAGAGGATGTGAAGAAAGCACAAACATGATATTCCCCTTTCATATTGCTAGCCTGTACTTCAGAACAGACCTTATAGTTCTTGTTGTTGCACAATACCTGTAAAATTTTTGAAGTGTTTTAAAACTCCAGTTGAGTTACTTTATGTTATGGTAAAAAAAAGGCAAACTGAAGACACTCATTTCAGCTTTGTTTCTATCCTGCGTTGTTCTAACTATTGCTTTTTTTGCCATTTGGTTGTAAATAGTGAATGCAATGCGCTGCTTTAATTCTGATAAATTTAATTAATCTATGATTAGTACCAGTATTTCTGCATAAGCATAAAGAACGTGTTCGAAGACTTAAGACCATGTGTTCATAAAATATTCATCTTGTATTAATTTGAGTTGATTATTGTGGGACCAAATAAAAATCTTATTAAATGCACCTGGCAAAGCACACCCACTCAAGATTTTGCATGGCAAGATTTCACCTCCTTTCATAGAAAGCTTTTCAAAGGCCATGTTAAAGAACTACTCTTTTTTCTAGATAATTCTTGCCCAGGGGAGGCCTAATGCTGCTACAGACTTTCTTAGCCATCAGACTAAGAAAACTTCTACAGAAATATTTACAGTGCACAGCTCAATATCTATAGCCAGAGGAAGCTCTGTTTTGATTGAAGGACAAGGAAATGTGAACAGCCCAACTCAACTTCCATGTTCAATTTGGGATGCCAGAACATTATATTGAACTACCCTGAGGCATTAGGGTGAGTCATGCAAAATCTCTTCTGCACATTTTCTTAGGTTTTTCGGTTTTCTTTTGCACATAGTATTTTTTTTCCCTTTTCTGCTAAAAGCGTTGCCAAAGCTCATTAAATATAACCCCAACAGTAATGAGGAATGTTGTTCTGTAACCCCTAGTTGGATAAATTTGTTCCGCTTCGTGTGTGTGAGTAAGAGTTGATGTTTCAAATAAATAGCAGGGAAACCACAAACAGTGCATGACATTTTTCCACTCTTACACCTCTCCCAAGACTGAAGTCTAGGTCAGTTCTCACAGGTTAACAAATGCATTATTTCGGAAAAAGCTCTGCTGCCTAGAGGAAACTATTTTCTTTTGGAAGGTGCAAGCAGGGGAGGCAGTGGGGTGGGAATCAGAGATAAAGGCTCTACAATATAGTTAATGACATGTTCACCTTGGGTATTTTTTTTTTGTTTGTTTTTTTTGTTTGTTTGTTTGTTTTATCTTTCTTTGAAATGTTCTCTGGAAACTTCCAGTGCTTTCACTTCATATTCTTGCAAACTTGCCTCATTTACCCATTACAATTCTGCAATTCTCTAGTTTCTATTCCTTCCTGTATTTCTTCTTTTTTTCCCCTCTTCTTCTTTAGTTCCCGGACTTTATCAGCACTTCAGTTTCCATGCTACTTCTGTTCTCATTTGTGAAGTCATCTTCCCCATGTGCAGTTCTCATTCTTGCCTGAAATCTTTCCTTTAAATATGTGTCATGGGTTTACTCTGGGCTACTTTTTTAAAACCTTTTATACAGTTGCTATAAGATGAGAGAAGTTTTATACAGACAAAAGAGACTTGACGTGGGGGAATAATATTTAATTTATTACTAGCGGGATAAAAACTAAAGAATAATATATACAACAATTTTAACTAGGTAAAATTATGAAGAAAATGTTATG